>CM045914.1:7181187-7354365 GCA_025169955.1 Salix arbutifolia
CGCGTGCTCGGCGATGGCGACCGGCTGGAGGGCGAGGGTTGGACGGTCGAGGCGATCGCGACGCCGGGGCATACCTCCAACCACCTCTGCTTCGCCTGCCCGGAGGCCGACCTGTTGTTTTCCGGCGATCACCTGATGGGTTGGTCGACCAGCGTGGTGATCCCGCCGGATGGCCGCATGGGTGGTCATCCGCGGTGAGCCTGCGGAAGGGCCCCGGCGATCTTACCCGACCTGAAGTGCAAGGCCCGCGGCCTGGCACACGGTCAGCACGCGCCCGATCTCCAGGCTGGTCTTGCCGGCCTCGAGCTCGGAGACGAAGCGCCGCCCGACACCGGCGAGCTCGGCCAGCTGCAGCTGGCCGAGGTCGCGGTCGAGGCGGGCCTGGCGCACCAGGCGGCCGAGCGCCTGGATTGAGCCGATGCCGTGAGCGGACGCCGGCCCTTGCTCCCGTACGGGAGCACTGGTGCGCTTGCGGCCTGACGACGCCGGAGCAGGTCTCGCGCGTGGCTCTTTGACAGCGAAGGCCATGCGCGCGCTGTCCGGGGCAAGGTCGGGCAGCGACGCTGCGGGCTGTGGGTCCAGGTCGCGATCCAGCGCGGCCGCAGCCGAGCGCGCGGCCGCCAAGTCGCGGCCAGATACGGCATCCAGCAATGCCTGTGCGGAAGTGAGGGCAGGAGACGAGGCAGGCTCGGACGCTTGCAGCTGCTCGAGGAGCTCGCGGCATTGCACGCGCAGGCGGTGCGACTGCGCCAGCCCGATCCGCTCGCCTCGCAGCCCGCTGGCGACGACGCGCAGCGCTGAGCGTAGCTGGGCAGGGTCGGCTGGTGCGGCAGCGCTAGCCGCGAACAATATTGCGTTGGCTTGTGAGATCATGCCGCTCTGCTCCCGTACGGGAGCACGGAAGACCCGACCGCGCGCATGGCGTCAAGTCTGCAGATGCACTGCGTCACAGGCCCGGGACCGCGCGGGTAGCCCGCCCGCCAAGGCTCGAACCGTCCCGCGGCCGCGCCCTGCAGCTGTGGCGAACCCGCGCCAGGGCAGGGCCGCGCACCCGACACATCGCCAGACTTGCGACCCCCGGAAACACGCTTATCCCCCCGCCTCGCCCGCCCGCTTTTCGTGTCGGTTTTGATGCACCAGCCGGAGTGCTGCAGCGGCCTTGGCTGAACAGGTGAAAATGGCCGAAGTCTGCAGCATTTTCCCGTTGATTGCGGGCGCGGGAAGGATGTTTTCTGCGTCATCCCCGTCCTACAGAATGATGCACCTAGAACACGTCTTTGCCCGGCATGGTGTGCAGCTGCGGACCAGCCATCTCGGGCGCGACGGTGCTCCCGTACGGGAGCAGGGCAGACCCTGCCGTCAGCGCGGTATCAGGCCTGCGGATCGCTCACGCGCGCCCAAGCACCATGCCAGGCCGAAGCTGCCCACCAGCGCTGACTAACAGGTGCTGACCCACGCGGCGCGGCCGGCCGCCAGCGCACCCGCTCCGACTTGCGACCCCCGCAAACACGCTTTTCCCCCCGCCTCGCCCGCCGCTTTTCGTGTCGGTTTTCATGCAGTCGCCGGATCCATGCAGCGGCCCTAGGCGCGGCATCAGAAATGGCGGATTTCAGCCGCGCATTCCGGACCTTTGTCGGTGTCCTAGCCCGCTTACCGGCACGTGCGGGCACATGCAGATACATGCAGGCTCGACCTCTTTTCGGGGACGGCACGGTGCGCGCTCCTGGTGGGCGCAACCGGGGCGGATCGCGGGCCGGCTGGTACAAGGCGGGATTGGCCGCGGCGCGATCACCAGCTTGGGTTTCGCTGATCGGTGCACCTCTGATCCGGTGACGCTCTGCTCCCGTACGGGAGCATGAGAGACCCGACCGGGCGCATGGCGTCGAGCCTGCAACTGGACCGCGTCACAGGTCCGAGCGCGCGCGGATACCCAGTCCTCCAGGCCCGATCTGTCCCGCGGACCGCGCCCGGGTGACGTGGCGAACCCGCGCCAGGGCAGAGCGGTGCCCCCCGGGCCAGCCGCGACTTGGACCCCTGAAAACACGCTTATCCCCCCGCCTCGCCCGCCCGCTTTTCGTGTCGGTTTTGATGCACCAGCCGGAGTGCTGCAGCGGCCTTGGCTGAACAGGTGAAAATGGCCGAAGTCTGCAGCATTTTCCCGTTGATTGCGGGCGCGGGAAGGATGTTTTCTGCGTCATCCCCGTCCTACAGAATGATGCACCTAGAACACGTCTTTGCCCGGCATGGTGTGCAGCTGCGGACCAGCCATCTCGGGCGCGACGGTGCTCCCGTACGGGAGCAGGGCAGACCCCTGCCGTCAGCGCGGTATCAGGCCTGCGGATCGCTCACGCGCGCCCAAGCACCATGCCAGGCCGAAGCTGCCCACCAGCGCTGACTAACAGGTGCTGACCCACGCGGCGCGGCCGGCCGCCAGCGCACCCGCTCCGACTTGCGACCCCCGCAAACACGCTTTTCCCCCCGCCTCGCCCGCCCGCTTTTCGTGTCGGTTTTCATGCAGTCGCCGGATCCATGCAGCGGCCCTAGGCGCGGCATCAGAAATGGCGGATTTCAGCCGCGCATTCCGGACCTTTGTCGGTGTCCTAGCCCGCTTACCGGCACGTGCGGGCACATGCAGATACATGCAGGCTCGACCTCTTTTCGGGACGGCACGGTGCGCGCTCCTGGTGGGCGCAACCGGGGCGGATCGCGGGCCGGCTGGTACAAGGCGGGATTGGCCGCGGCGCGATCACCAGCTTGGGTTTCGCTGATCGGTGCACCTCTGATCCGGTGACGCTCTGCTCCCGTACGGGAGCATGAGAGACCCGACCGGGCGCATGGCGTCGAGCCTGCAACTGGACCGCGTCACAGGTCCGAGCGCGCGCGGATACCCAGTCCTCCAGGCCCGATCTGTCCCGCGGACCGCGCCCGGGTGACGTGGCGAACCCGCGCCAGGGCAGAGCGGTGCCCCCCGGGCCAGCCGCGACTTGGACCCCTGAAAACACGCTTATCCCCCCGCCTCGCCCGCGCGCTTTTCGTGTCGGTTTTGATGCACCTCGTGAAGTGTTGCATGAGGAAGGCCTGAAAGGATGAGAACGGCTGATTTCCGCGGCGTTCGTCGGCGCTTTCCAGCCGCAGGAGGTGCTTATCCGGGTCATTCGGACTGTTGCGGATAGTTGCAGTCTCGGGCCTCTTCCCGATGCGGATGGTGCCGTCGTCGCGGACGCTCCCCCGCTAGGGCAATGTGGGCCGAAGTGAACGGCCCGATAGCGATGTCGCGCGGCATTGCCCGCGATCTCAACCGATGCCGCTCTGATCCCGTACGGGAGCAAAGCGGGTCAGCGCCGCGCCTACCCCTTCGATGCCGTTCTCAAGCTTGGCTGACCTGATCGGCAACGCATCTTGCAATCAGCAATGTAGCGCAGGCGGAGCCATATAACGCGCGCCCATCATGGCGTAGCTCATGCAGGTGTTTGCGTTACGTACTCCCTCCGAAAAGGCCGCCGCCGCGGCAGATCGCTGGTGGATTTTGGCTTCCCGCATCTTCTGTACGGCTAGCGCAATCGGTCTCATGTCGCGCACCAACCCAGGCGAGCTCCATATCCCCGCGCTCGATCTGACAAACGTCGCGGTGTAGGTCTTCCAGTCGAAGTCCGTTTTCCAGACATAGGCGGCGAGGTATCGGCTTTCCCACTGCTGCTGGCGGGGCTGCTTGTTCTCGTTGCCGGTCAACGCATCCCGGAAATATCCTGCGACATCGCCGATGATGTCCTTCTGGACGGTTTCGACATGCATCTCGAAGCTACACTTAAAGCTGTTGGGACCGGCAGGTGAGCAGCGTGGCAGAGGCTCGTCATTGACGAAGAACACCTGCTCCTCGCGAAACGCCGGATAGTTAAGCCCTTGCATCATCTTGCCTTGAGGGTCGACGTCCCACGCGACGGTGAAGCCATGGGCCGAGGTCTGTCCCGCGTTGACGGCCAAGCCCGCCTTTCTGTCCTCCTCGGACTGCGCTTCGTAATAGGACTGGGCCAGCACGGCCGCGATCGTCAAGTCGCTCGGCAGATTGGGATCGAGCTTCGTCTTGGCAGCCTCCCGATCACGGATCTGCTCAAACGCGGCACGATCTGGCAGCCGCACCCAGCTCATCTGGGCAGGAAGGCGCTCGGTCGACGAACTAAGGTTGGCCATGTCGCCGGCGGCGAACATCCAGGCTACCTGCTCGCGCGGTATGTTGCTGAACGTGTAGGCGACCGGGCGGTCCTCACAGCTCGTAATGCCGCCGATTGGATAATAGCTCAGATCGGCGATGGTACCGCTGGTCGGGCGCGTCTGGCCCGTCCAGGTGAACAGTCGGCCGTCATAAGGCTGCTGCCGGCACGCGACGAACCGCGTGGCTACGACGCTGCGGATTTCTCCGCCTGCAACCGGGATACTCATAATAAACACCCATCCCTGGTCTTGGGACCGGGGCGGTCGCGGCGGTGGCAGTTAGTAGCGGCGGCAGTGCCGTGCCGCTCGCGATTACGGGCCGCACCGATGGCGGCTGCGGCCGGGATGTCACCTGAGCGACACGGCGACTGCCCTGCGTTTCCGACTGCTGTGCCGAAGCACCAGAGTGTGATTGCTGGCGAGCCGCGTCCTGCCGCTGCTGCGTCGAGTTGCGCTGGGCGGGGTCCGCGCCGCTGCATGCCCTCACGCGCGGCCTGTTTTGCGGCCTTCGCGGCGCGGTCGAGCAGTGCTTTAAGGTTGAACTGGCTCTGCGCTGGCGCTTCCATCGCAAATCCTACGCAGGCGAAATGCAAGCAAATCCACGCTCTGCCAAATCGCTGTAGAAAGATCTGTGTCACTGATTCCCCCTAATCCCGTAGTGAGATTGTTCCACGACTCCTCCTGGACAGTCAATCTGCCCGATACTTAGCTTCAGACATGTCCGTCATTATGGAAGAATGAAGAGGACTATCTCTCACTGCGGATCGGCAGGCGTCTTTCCCCCGCGAGGAGTGCGGTTCAGCCCCAGTCGGACGTGCTGTTTTTCCACAGTCGCGGAGGGCGCGGCGCGCCGCCCCCCGCCGAGACACAGGTGGTTGCTGCAAACTGCGCTCGCGCGAGAGCGGCGCTCACGGGGAGCCGTCGAGTTGCTGCGCTTATGGCAACCGCTTTTCAAAAAAGGCGCCTGCTCGTTTCGGGCGGGGAGTAGCACGCGGGAAAACCTTGATCTCGTTGATCAGGCCGAAAAATAGCCCGCAAACCCGCAGAAAACTGCCGTTTCCGAGATCAAGGTCGAGGCTTGACCTGACCTTGATCTCCTGACCCCAAAACATTGACGTCATTGAGAAACAAAGGAATTTCTAAACTGACATATCAAGGTCGAAACCCTTGATGTGGTCAAGGTCAGATCAACGTTTTGGTCAAGGTGTAAGTCATTGGTGTTGCACGGTGGTCAACGAGATCAAGGTTTTCCCGCGTGCTACTCCCCACCAGCGGAGGCATGTCGGAAAACATGAAATTCGCCCTGTTTCTGACCTCCGAAAGCGCCTGCGATGCGTGAGCTCAGCCTGGCGGTAAGGACTGAGGAGGGGGGGGCCGCTAGTTACCACTGTCTCATCAGACCCCACTGAGAAACAAGGACGACAGGTGGGGAAAACAAAATGATGGGGCTGCACTGCTTTACGTATTTTGTCGTCCTAAAACCAGTGAAGAAGCAGGTCCCAAGCAGCACAAAAAAGAAACCACCATGGTATATGACATTGCAGTTTTGCCTTCTTGGGCAAACAGTTCTCTCCATGCCCTATTCAATTATACTTTAATACAAGGAATCAAACTACCCCCTTGTTTCCACGCATTTATTTAGATATAGATGGAGTGAAGCAACAACATTATTTCTCCACTCGTTTCACGCAAACCAGTGAAGAAGCAGGTCCCAAGCAGCACAAAAAAGAAACCACCATGGTATATGACATTGCAGTTTTGCCTTCTTGGGCAAACAGTTCTCTCCATGCCCTATTCAATTATACTTTAATACAAGGAATCAAACTACCCCCTTGTTTCCACGCATTTATTTAGATATAGATGGAGTGAAGCAACAACATTATTTCTCCACTCGTTTCACGCAAAAGCTTTCCAAGCATGTCACTTTCTCTACTAAAATGCTTCAAAAAACATCCCCAGCAAACAAGAGGTGTAAACATCATAAAAAAAAACACAAGCTTTCCTTCGTGTTTGGCTGAGGGTTTTCATATCCCTATGACGAATGTACAATTGTTTGGCTGAGGGTTCGTCCTATTTTATTCCCATTAAGAATATTATCATTACATCTTACTTGCTAGTACAAACGGGTACCACACAGCCCCAAATTGGCGATGCACTGTGAGGAGGGTAACAAACTAAAAGTTGCTGTGTTGTCAGGGAGAAAATCCATTTCAATTAACTATAAAGAGAGCTGTCAGTGACTATAAAGAGAGAGAACACCGACTGACTATAGAAGAGAGAGGGAGTTGTCAGTGCTTCTGCTAATGTTAGTGATTCTCTTGTACATCATGAGATGCAAAAGCTTGGTCTTCTATCGGGGATTTCATGGAGGTTGTGCCAGTGAGAGAAAAAAGAGATCGCTGCCATGAATTCTAGTGAGAGAGAGACCACAATTTCAAGCCTGTGTGAGAAGCATTCATAATATGCTTCTCCAAAATTGAGGTTCGACCTCAGTTTTTGTTGGGTCCCACAGTTTAAAAAACTATGGTGAACCTTTTACCAAACAAGGTAGCTCTGCGGTGAGCCTGAACCGCAGAAGCCGACATAGAGCCAAACACCCACTATATTTCTCATGCTCCAAACCATCACAACAATGATTAGCAAAACAAATGTAGCTCAATTTATACCTGATTTCCAAAACTTGCTATTTCATATCTCGCCCGATCACTGGACCATAGTGAAACCACTAACCACTTAAAACCTTAGAACCAGAATCAATGTGATCATGGAGGCATTCTTTGTTTATGTTCATTAAAATTAGAAATTAGTCTTTTCCATTTCCCATATAGCAAAAAGCAACAATCACTAAGCTATATTCACCCACGAGTCAATGTCTTGACCCTAGTCAGTCTCTTCCCTCTGGAATGATTAGTTTAGTCTCTTAAAATGCACTAAACATGTTCAACATCTGTTTTTAAGGCCTCCCTTCTTGTTTCTCTCTTTCTAGCTTCAAAACTTCCTTCTTGGTCTTTGAAAATGGTGTATAGATTTGCCTTGTTATTGTTGGGTTTACTTGCATTTATTGCAATGCTTCTGCATTTAACGATGGCAGGTTAGTACCATTTAATTAGCATTTATTTTTTGTTTAAGAAGGATGGAAACTTTTGACATTTGTGTTTTTTGATTGAGAAAGGAAGTTACTTGCATTTTATTGATTGTTTTTTTCTTTACGGTGAATGATTATTTTATGAAAAGGGAGGACTTTTGGAAGAGGGTTTTGGTTTTTAGCTTGAATTCTTTGAGTTGTTATTGTTTTTCTTAGTGGATAATTGCTTTGTTTTGATATTATCGAGCATTTCCAATGTGTTTGATTCCTGAGATTTGTGGGATTCCATGTGTCATAACCCAATTTTGGGTTATTCCCCAAGTCTACCCAAAAATAACAAAAATAAAATAAAAGGGGCCGGTGTCGGTAGGAAAATCAAGGTGAAAATTTTGAACGATTTCGAGAACTCAATCGTACCTCTTTTATGCCCAAAAATGAAGGAAAATGCATATTCAAGGCTAAAGTAATTTATTACTGGATAAATTTCTGTAAACATTAAGTCAAAATATATAATTATATTTTTATGGGCCAATTTGATTTAATCGCTGGCCAATTTAAAAGTGTAATTATGTTTCAGAATTAATTTAGGGTCCAATTGAAGGATTTAATTAAGTTCAATGATTAAATTATACATTAAATTGGTGAAATTAATTTTGTTATGGGCTTAGTCGATGAGAAATCAAGTTCTTGAGTTTAATTCGGGTTCAATTGATGCGATTGGAATTTTCGGAGACCGAATTGAATTTTTTTCAAGCCAATTATGCGAAATCAGGGGCCAAATTGAATGAATTGAAAGTCTAATGGTTAATTGAGGTTTAAATCGCCCAAATCATAAATCAAGGACCAAAATAAAAAAGGCGTGCAAAGCTAAGGTTGCTCTTGAAATTCTGACGGGGATACAATTGCTCAAAATTAAAAGTTTAAAACCAATTGGGGATGTAATTAGAACAATTGCAAATTAAGACCAAATCATACTTACACCTTCCCAAAATCACTTGAAATCTGCAGCGTGCCTACACTCATTGCCTGCACTGTTCAGTCACCTGAACACTGCAGGGCACGCCTCTGCAAGTTCAGAGGCAGCAACTAGACGCAATGTGCATGCCGAAGGGCTGCCTCCTTCCCCTATAAATGGCACCGTTCGCAGCATGCAAGAGGAAAAAGAGGGAGAGCATTTTTACAGAAGACGGGAGATGTTTTACGTAACAAAGGACATAGAGCAGAAAATTCACATAGAGGTAGAAATTTATGTGATAAACTACACTAAAAAATCAACATGGATCACTCTTCATCTTCCCCATCTCCGGCAGAGTCGTCCCTCTCTCTCTTACAATCAATCAACAACTCCCTCTCTCTCTCTCTCGGTCGACCCTCTCTCTCTCTAAAATCAGCAACTGTCGTCCCTCTCTTCCTCTCGGTCAACAGCCCCAGCTTCACAACTCCGACCACCTTGCACCTCCTCATCATCACCAGTAGTTCCCCATCCACACTAGTGACCAAACCACGGTCTCAAGCGAAGGCAGCAACAACCATTGCAGCGACGTAGGCCGACCAACTTTTGACGCCTCCTCCGGCCACCACAGGCCACCATTTCTGACAACACCACGACAAGAAGAACTACCTCGATCTCTTTTACCCAACGGTATTAACAAGTACCCTGTTCATGACACTTGAAAATCCTCCATTTTTACTGTAGCTTCTTCTCTTTGTCACAAGGAGTGAATTAATTCATTCCTTGCTCACTATCCACTGCATGTGGACAATGGGCTTATCGGGTCGGGCTTTGTGCCCGGCCTGACCACCTTAAAAAGGTAGGCTTCCACCCGTTTGGGATGGAAGCCCAGTCCAGAGAGGATCTGGGCTGCCAGCCATCTAGGCAGAAAGCCCAACCCGAGGTAGGCTGTCAGCCTAGAACCATCTGGGCTGGAAGCCTAGCCTGATGCAAGTTGGGTTGACAACCCACATGCTGGTAGATTGGCCCATCAGGGGTGGGCAACCAGCCCATGTAAAAATAAAAAAAATACAAATTTGCATAAAAAAATATATCTTTTTTTTAAATAATTAAAACAAAAAATGTGATATTTTTGTGCATTCAGCCAATACGTAACATATTTTGAACATTTCTTTTAAAAAAAATATTATTTCAGAGTTTAAAGAAAAACGGTTTAGCATGGATTTCGTAAACAAAAAAACATTTTCTCGTATTTTTGGATTTTACAACATGTTTGTAAAATATATTGGCCAACATTCCAAAAATATCAAAATCTTATTTTTTGGGGATTCATATTATTCACTATTAATATTTGGGTAAAGAAATCCTAAAGGGATTAATATCCAAAATACTAGCGGGGATAATTCGTTATTATTCACTGTTGATAGTTGGGTAAAGAAATCCTAAAGGGGTTAATATCCAAAATAGAAGGAGGGATAATTCGTTGTTATTCAATGTTGATATTTGAGTAAAGAAATCCTAAAGGGGTTAATATCTAAAATATTAGCGGGGATAATTCATTGTTATTCACCGTAAATTTTTGTCTAAAGAAACCTTAAAGTGATAAATATCCAAAATATTTTTATGGGAATAATACGTCATCATCATTCAACCAACATATTTTTGAAAGATCGATACCATAGCAATCATAAGGCAAACCAAAACACCAAGCAACTTACCTTAGGTAGGGCTTACTAGGGGTGCTAACACGTTCCCTTTACGCAACCAGTCTCTTGCCTTTGAATCTCTGAAAGACTAGTTTAGGTTTCCTAGTAACCATAATACTAGGTGTTGACTCTCTTTTTCACAAAATAAAGATACAACCCAGACATGGATCCCCTGCTCACTGGGAGAGTCGTCGCGACGCCGCGCTCTCGTGAAAGGTGCGACAGGATGGCAACTCCGCTTGGGACCTTTGTACTAGGCTTGATAATTTGTTTGTTTATGCCATGTTGAATTTTTTTCTTGTTGCTATGAATGATTGATCTTGTTCAAAAGCTTTAACATGCATCTTTACATCCTGTCATACATGGTATATCCAATATTAGTAAATTTTTTTAGGTCCTATCATGAATCACCTTTATTATTTTTTTCTAGGGGCACACACATTAAACTTTAAGTTAAGTGGGGGACTAACAGCTTACCTTATGACCTGAGTCAAGGTTTAAGTTTGTGTAAAACCCAACTCTTTATTGAGTGTTTAGACTGGTAGTGATTGGTATACATATCATCTCGCTATCTACTAAACCCCCATATCGCCTTTATAAAGGTGATCACTGGGACAGCAAGAGACCCTCTCCAGAGAGCAAGTAGTAAACCTACCCTATGTCTCACATAATAGAACTAGAACCTATCGTTAAGGTGTATGCTCCATAATATCTTTTTGCATAAAAAGAATAGGCCTAAAAAGTATCTTGACCTCTAGGTCTTGTGAACGAAATGGCCACCATTGCTAAAATTTCTATCATGGAATATGGGAAAAATTCTGAATTGTCACAATTGATTGAATGAGACTGCCTTAAAAGCGATGCTAAGAGGTTATCACCGATCAAGAATCTGAATTGCATTATGAATGAGTTGAACAAGTTAACGACTCATTTCCAGAATGTGGATAACTTATCAAGCATTAATAAAAAGGGTGTTGACCCATCTCTTATGCAAAATCTGTCTCTTAGTAAATATGACTCAATCAAACAACTCAAAAAGCAGTACTCCTAATAGAGCAATGTGACAAGAGAACCTATGTTTATGAGGTGGTGGCTATTAATCGTTCATAAGAAAAATACATCCATACCCATTATACAAAGCATTTTTATCACAATCATGCATTATATCATGCATTTTCTCATACATTTGTGCATGCATCATCGATCGAGAAACATAGGTCTCTCTTTTGGAACCCACGATACTTGACTAAGAAAAAAGGATGGAAAATGAAGAAAGGTCCTAGAAGTTGCTACCAGTACCTTCAATCGAAAGCTAGTTGGAAGAGATAAGTTCTAAAGTTGGGAGACCCAAGAAGCTCCATTGGTGCTCAAAATGTAATCAACAATACTTGTTAGATTGTGATGTTTTCTATGGGGTTTGTAATTTCCCATTTTATTTTGTTTTTATTGACAATCATGGCTTAAGACATCAATTGGATCTTATCTTTGTTTTCAAGCCAAAATTTTTCTTTTAATTAGATCATGCATTTTTAAAATTCTTCTTTATGTTTTTACTATGCATTTTCACCGCAAAAAAATATTTCCTCTTTTGGGAACCCTGAAAACAGATCTTTAACAACAACACCTTCACTTTACACTGATTATGAGTGGCTGAATTTTAAAATACATAATAGATGTAGAAGTGGATGAACATAACATTAGGGAATTCACGAAATTAATAGAACACCATGAACAAGTTTGGAAACCCGCTATAGAGGAACTTGAAACAATAAATATGGGTAATGAAGAAAGCTAGAGAGAGCTCAGGATAGGAACTCCGATCACACAGAAGGAAAGAGAAGACTTTATTACACTACTTAGAGATTACATAGATGTTTTTGCTTGGTCTTATGAGGATACACCTGGGTTGGATAAGGATATTGTAGTACACAAGGTACCTTTGGAAGAAGGATGCAAGCTGATTAAGCATAAGCTAAAAAGAACCCATCCAGAAGTTTTGATCATAGTAAAGGCAAAAATTGAAAAACAATGGAATGCTGGTTTTTTTAGTAGTCAAATATCCACAACGTCCATATCGTGCTAGCCCTAAAGATAATTCTCCTCTACCACATATAGACATGTTAGTTGACAATGCAGTTCGTAGCACTACATATTCCTTTATGGACGGGTTTTTAGGCTATAATAAGATAAAAATGGCACAAAAAGCTCATACCTTACCAAGAATACTTGTCTAAACTAGCTGGAGAATTTGAGGAAATAGAGTTCACACATCTAGGAAGGGAAGAGAATCAGTTTGCGGATGCTTGGCCTCACTAGGTTCTATGGCTAGAATAGAGTTAGGGCTAAACTTACAGCCGATACACATTGATATCAAGAATAACACAGCTCATTATTGCTTAGTTGAAGGAGATATAAATGGAAACCCTTGGTACTACGATATCAAGAATTTCATCCGAAACTAGGCTTACCCCATGGGGGCATCCAAAAATGAAAAAAAGACCTTGAGGAGGTTGGCAATGGATTTTTATCTTGATGGGAAGGTTTGTATAAGAAATTATCTAACATGACTTTGTTGAGATGCCTAAATGAAGCGGAAGCCAAAGACGCGTTACGGGAAATCCATGAAGGGATTTGCTCAACCCATGCTAGTGGTCATATGATGGCTAGAAAAATACAAAGAGCTGGTTAATTTTGGATGACATTAGAGAAGGATTGTATTGACTATATCCGTAAGTGTCATAAGTGTCAGCTCTACGGTGACAAAATCAATGCCCCTCTGGCTCCTCTATTTAATTTGATATCTCCATGGCCTTTTGCAATGTGGGGAATTGATGTGATTGGGCCAATCAACGCAAAAGCCAACAATGGTCATAGGTTCATCCTCGTGGCTATCGACTACTTTAAAAAATGGGTAGAAGCGGGGTCATTTGCTCATGTCACGCAAAAAGTGGTAAAGAAATTTGTTGAAAGAGATTTGATATGTCGATACAAACCATCAGAAAAGATTATACATGATAATGCTCAGAACTTCAATGGAAAAATAATAATAGAACTCTACGCTAAATAGAAAATCAAGCATTCCAACTCCTCGCCGTTTAAACCCAAGATGAATGGTGTGGTAGAAGCTGCTAATAAGAGTGTTAAAAAGATTATTCAGAAGATGGTAGTCACCTACAAGGATTGGCATGAGATGTTGCCATTTTCCCTTCATGCGTATTGTATCGCAGTCCGGACCTCAATAGGAGCCGCCCCGTACGTATATGGAATGGAGGTGGTAATGCCTTTAGAAGTGGAAATCTCATCATTAAGAGTATTGATAGACTCTGAACTAGAAGAAGCAGAATGGATAAAAGTTAGATATGAACAATTGAATTTGATTAGCGAAAAGAGGTTAGTTGCGATCTATCATCATCAATTATACCAAAGAAGGATGAACAATCATATGACAAGAAACTCCAACCTCGAAAATTCCAAGATGGAGATCTGATACTGAAGAAAACATTACATTTACCAGGAGAAGATCAAAGTAAATGGGCCCTAAACTATGGAGGCCGTTATACGGTGAAGAAAGCATTCTCTGTAGGAGCTTTGTTGTTATCTAGAATGGATGGAGAAGATCTACTTAGACTAGTGAATTCTGACTCTATAAAAAAATATTATGCCTGATATATGTTATAACCTCCCAATCAATAAAATATCATTCGACCATGAATTCTCATTACAAGAAACCTTTTTCTTCTTAAAGCGCATGATCTCATAACATTTATTTTCATTTATTTTATTTAAAAGAATTTTAACCTAACATGTTTTGTACACCACACTGGGGCCAAAAAGTACACATAGGGGTCCATAGTGAACCAAAACCCAAATGGGTACGATCATAAACTTCTGAAACACAATTGCTTAAAAAATGGTGATTTGCATTAAAAGTTTCAATTTGCATGAACAAAACAAGATTTTGAGTTTTTCTTTTTAAAATAACTTCTTGAGTCGTCATGGAAAGGGTAATTTAAACAATGATAAAAGTATAATACAGGGCAAACTTCAATGGAGCAAGAAAGGGCCCATAAGAAACCAAAAGTCTCTTCACCGAGTGTGAAAAATATAAAAAAGGATAGCGCGTGGAGCACATTCCAGTTCAAAACAACAAATCAGTCAAACAAATACTCGAGAAAGGATACAACGAAAAGAGGGGACCTATGTTTCCAAAAGAGGTAACAAAAACATGCATGTTATATTGTCATAACTCTAACCTGATAGGAAAGGTTTGATGAAAGCCAATGTAATTCGAAGTTTTGGAAAATGTGGAGAAATAGAATCTCAGGTCAATGAAACCATGAGAGAGAATATGAAATAAGGACTAGTGTTGATTCGTTCCTCGAGACTGTTAGGTTACTCATTACAATGAGACCACCTCTATCTTTCATCTAGGTAGGTCACCCATTATAATGAGACCATCACCTCCATCTTTCATCCGGGTAGGTCACCCGTTATAATAAGACCACCTCCATCTTTCATCCAGGTAGGTCTCCTAGTATAATGAGACCATCTTCCTCCATCTTTCATCTGGGTAGGTCACCCGTTATAATGAGACCATCACCTTCATCTTTAATTCGGGTAGGTCACCCTGTATAATGAGACCATCTTCCTACATCTTTCATTCAGGTAGGTTACTCGTTATAATGAGACCACATCCATCTTTCATTGAGGTAGGTCACCTAGTATAATAAGACCATCTTCCTCCATCTTTCATCCGGGTAGGTCACCCGTTATAATGAGACCATCTTAACTATTCTCACTTGGGTAGGTCACCCATTATAATGAGACCATCCTAACCAATTTAACCCGGGTAGGTCACACAGTATAATGAGACCATCTTAACTATTCTCACTTGGGTAGGTCATCCATTATAATGAGACCATCTTAACCAATTTAACCCGGGTAGGTCACCTAGTATAATGAGACCATCTTAACTATTCTAACCTCAGTAGGTCACCTAGTATAATGAGACCATCATAACTATTCTCACCTAGGTAGGTCATCAATTATAATGAGACCATCTTAACCAATTTAACTCGGGTAGGTCACTCAGTATAATGAGACCATCTTAACTATTCTCACCTAGGTGGATCACCCATCATAATGAGACCATCTTAACCAATTTCACCCGGGTAAGTCACCCATAACAATGAGACCATCTCCATCTTTAAAAGTATAATTATGTTTGAGAATTAATCGCTGACCAATTTAAAAGTGTAATTATGTTTGAGAATTAATTTAGGGTCTAATTAAAGGATTTAATTAAGTAAAATGGTTTAATTAAACATTAAATCGGTCAAATTAATTTTATTAAGGGCTTAGTCGATGAGAAATCAAGTTCTTGAGTCTAATTCGGGTTCAATTGATGAGATTGGAATTTTCGGAGAACGAATTGAATTTTTTTCAAGCCAATTATGTGAAATCAAGGGCCAAATTGAACGAATTGAGAGTCTAATGGTAAATTGAGGTTTAAATCGCACAAATCAGAAATCAAGGATCAAAATAAAAAAGGCGTGCAAAGCTAAGGTTGCTCTTGAAATTCTGACGGGGATATAATTGCTCAAAATTCAAAGTTTAAAACCAATTGGGGATGCAATTAGAACAATTGCAAATTAAGAGACCAAATCATACTTACACCTTCCCAAAATCACTCGAAATTTGAAATGTGACTCCACTCAGTGCCTGCACTATTTAGTCACCTAAACAATGCAAGGCACGCCTCTACAAGCCCTCTGCAAGTTTAGAGGTAGCAACTGGACACAATGTGCATGCAGAAGGGCTGCCTCCTTCCCCTATAAATGGCAACGTTCGCAGCATGCAAGAGGAAAAAGAGGGAGAGGATTTTTACAGAACATGGGAGATTTTTTACGTAACAAAGGACATATAGCAGAAAATTCACGTAGAGGGAGGAGAAATTTATGTGACAAACTACACTAAAAAATCAACAAGGATCACTCTTAACCTTCCCTGTCTCCAGCAGAGTCGTCCCTCTCTCTCTCTTACAATCAATCAACAACTCCCTCTCTCTCTCTGGGTTGACCCTCTCTCTCTCTCTAAAATCAACAACTATCGTCCCTCTCTCCCTCTCGGTCAACAGCTCCAGCTTCAAAACTCCGACCACCCTGCACCACCAGCAGCTCCCCCTCCACATTAGCGACCCAACCACGGTCTCAGGCAAAGGCAGCAGCAACAACAACCATTGCAGCGATGTAGGCTGACCAGTTTTTGATGCCTCCTGATGCGACCATATTATTTGATAGTTTCATCCATATTTACCTAGTGTTTTACATATGTTTTGCATATAAAATGCCTTGATATTCTTTGTTTTATGTTTTGAAGGTATTTTTGGATAAAAGATGGAGAAAGGAGGTAATTGGAGCTAATTGACAGATTTGACCTTCAGTCGGTGTTTTGTGCAGAGTCGAAGCTCTAGAGATCGAAATGAAGTGATTCTAGTGACATTCAAAAGCTAATATCCATAAATTTATGGAATGCCAAGGAAAAAGAAATAAAATAAGGAAGATCATGGAAATCGCAGCCTTCAAAGTCAAATCTTGCAATCTGCCGATATCGACCTTTGTCCATTCCAACTTCAATAGATCGAGCTACAAAAGTCTGATTGATGCAAACTCAATTGTCGTGGATTTAGGACTCAAAGACCTATAAACTCTCCAAATGTCAGCTGAAAAAGATGTGATATGAAGGAGATATGAATTTTACAAGGGACAACTAAATTTTGCCAACTTAAGGAAGGACTATTTTGTAAAATAGACACTAGGGTTTCTAAGCATATATAAAGGAGGAGAGGAGCAAGGAAGTGGTGGCCAGCACCAAAGAAAACACATATCTTCCTCCTCTAAACCCTAAATCATGTTTTCTTCCATCTTTTTATTTAGTTGTTCAATAAACATGCAAGGCTAGACTCTTTTGCTTGGTTGCAAGGACACAGAAACCTTTAGATTTCAAGAACTGTGAGATCTATTTTTGCATCAATTTTTCAGTTTATATGATGAATATGTTTGTTCTGCTATGCTTATTTTCCTATGATTGTTTATTTAATTGCTAAGAGCGGACTCGAAGTTATTATTGTAAACAATCGATTGCTAAGTTTGATATCAAAACCGGAGTTGTGGTATACTTATGAAGCAACTAAGTTAATAATTGTAGCGGATCTATGTTATTATTCCTAGGGAGAACATTCAATCTAACTAAACATATATTACGGACAATTATGTTTCTTAATTGATCAATTTATATAGATTTTAATGCTGCCATTAAATCAAATTACTAGTGCGGACACTGTGGTTGGTTGATGGTTAAGGTAAGTTATACGGCGGATCCGTTAACTAACCAATTTTAAGAAGAGATAAATATTCAAAATATAAATTAATGTGTCATTTCCATGATCAGTTCTGATTTCTCTAGGTGGATGTTGATTTGCGACCAAGGTTTGCTTTATTGATAAATTTCAGTTTTATATAATTTTCGCTTAGTTTGCTTTAGCCTAGCCTAGACAACTTCCAACCCCCCCAATTGCATAACATATAGCACGAAAATCTGAACTAAATCATCCTCGTGGGATCGACCCCTTGCTTGCTCTATACTATCATGTTTGATTTGTTTTAAGCTAGGGTAATTAATTTGTGCAATCGCGACATCGCAACAAATTTTGGCGCCGTTACCGAGGACGTGATTTTAGTTGATTCTTGTGTTCTTGTGTTGTGTTGTGATTTATTCTACTTTCTGTTGTTTTTATTTATTCTGAAAAAAAAGAAAAAAAAGAAAAAGAAAAAAAATATTTGTGTTTGCAGCGGTACTGTTCAAAACAGATTTGTTGGTGGAATTAGGTATTGATATTTTTTTTCTGAAGGAAAACAACGTTCTGAGAAGAACTAGTGACCTAATGGTCACTAGCCCACCTTATTCAGGCCAAATTATATAGTTTTCTAAGGATCTGGACACTTTTAGTTTTCTAGCATAGGATCGTATTGCCTATTGCGTTGTCTTCAATCTCTAGTGTGCTTGGTTTCTTTTGAGTTTTCTTTGCGATTTATGCATGTAACCCGTTCTGCTAATCAAATTCATCAAGTGCAGGTTGACCTCGAAATAGAAAATACTTTACGCAGGTTACGAAAGGAAGCTCGCGTCAACATCATGGCTGTTGCACAACAACAAACACTCAAAGAGCTTGTTGGTCCTAACATGAAAAAGGAACCATTGTGCATAAACATAGACAGTAATGTGAACTTTGAACTCAAATCTGGTTTTATACATTTGCTGCCAACATTCAATGGTCTTGCAGGAGAAGATCCTCACACTCATCTCAAGGAGTTCCACATGGTTTGTTTTGGCATGAAACCGAATGGAGTTGAAGAGGAACAAGTTAAGTTGAAAGCTTTTCCTTTCTCTTGAAAGGGAGCAGCGAAGGCATGGCTTTTTTCTATTCTCCCAGGTTCCATTAACACTTGGAATGACATGAAGAAGATCTTCCTTGAAAAATATTTCCTAGCATCTCGAGTTGCCAACATAAGAAAAGAAATATGTGGGATTCGACAATCTCATGGAGAAACACTCGCTGAGTATTGGGAAAGATTTGAGCTATTATGCATTCAATGCCCTCATCATCAAATACCCGATTAGCTGCTCATTCAATATTTCTACGAAAGATTGATGCCTACTGACCGTAGTATCATTGATGCTACAAGCGGAGGGGCATTGGTAGATAAGACACCCAAGGCTGCATGTCAATTGATCTCTAACATGGCAACCAACTCCAAACAGTTTGGCACCCGTGGAGACTTCTCAAACAAACGAGTGAATGAGGTAAGTATTTCTAACCTTGAGAATAAAGTTAATGATCTTACTTCTCTTGTGCGTTCTTTGGCTTGTGGAAATGTACAACAGGTGAAAGTTTGTAGTATATATTCACTACAAGGACATGCTTCGGATATCTCTCTCTATCATCCTACTACGTTGTTGTTGTAGAGAGAGATTGCATTGACAAATTAAAGCTAATTTTTAGCCAATACTCCAAGCAATGAATATGGAGTTTTAAACCTCTAAATTTAGTGTAGTTTGTTTCTAAGCATAAATATACTTCTCCTTTACATGGCTCATGTAGGCTAAGGACACAATTATCTCCTTTTTTATAATGACCTAGTTAAAGTAGCACATTTAGTTAGCCATAACTATAAAAGAAAAGTTCATTTGATTGACTAACTTCATGGTTGCCTTTATCTCATTTTCAATCTTATATTTTTTATTCCTATATTTGTTTATTTTGTCTCAAGACATTAATTAAACATTACCTTAAAGATCATTCTTTTTTCATGACAACCCAGGTAGACTCTACAAATAGGTATCAAATGTATTATATATATGACTAGTTACGAAGTGCTAACAAAAATACATTATTTTTTTGTTATCATTAAACCCTAATTTTGTTTTTGAATTAAAGGTCTCTAAAACTTAAAGATCATGTGAACTATATTTTTATTATTAATCCAATGTATTTAAGTACATCACTTATTTTCACCTTAGCATTCACACAAACTATATCCTTAGAAAAAACTTGAATATGATTTCATTGTTGATCCAATTAAAAATAACACAAAAACATCTAGACATGATAATTTATATATCCCGATAAAATTTAAAAATAAATTAAAAGTTATTAATGTTCAACATTATCTTTTTTTTAAAATACAAATAATCAAGATAATTATAAATGTCAAAAAAAATATATATGTTGAGTGATTCCTTCTCCACTTATAAAATTTTGCTTTGTTTGAATGTCTCTTCATTGAATCCATTCTTTGTTATTGTTTCACATAATCAGTAATATACCAATAGGATAATTCTCTATAAGCAAATGATCTCCTTCAAAGGGTGTGGCATCCTTACAATCATTATTCATATTTATTCTAATAAAGTTTTGAAAGACACAGTAAGTAATGGTGATTCTATTTTGTTCTTTTATTATATAAACAATAAGACTTTTAAGAATACCCTTTTCTTTTAAGCAATCCAAAACAATGTTGAATTATGTTTTTAACTGAAATGTGTTTTTTGTTAAATTACTCTTCATGGTTTTAGGATGGACGTGAACCTTGAGCCCATTCTTAAACACGATATTAAATACCTTTATATGGTGTGAGGAAGCCTTTGTTGTTTATGCAATCAACATCAACTAAGTAATAATTACCTATAAATAAAATTAAAATTCTTTAGATGATTAAAATAGCAAAATATAACTTAATATGTTTTTTCAACAATATCAAATGGTACCTCTAAGCCATTACATCTTGTAACATCTAGTATTATAGAATCATAAATTGATCATTTCCAACCATTAAGCATATATACAAAACTAATGTCTTGATTATTGAGATAATATAACAAATTAGTATAAATAAAGATAATTTTGCCTTTTATGGATAATAATTGTTGATAATGATTGAGAAGAAAATTGGACATTTCACACACACAATAATAATAATAATAATAATCCAAAAATCTGTATGGTATAAGCCCCCAACAATTTTATATGTTTTGATGCTAGTAGGGTAAACGGTGCTTAATTTTGTTTTTAATGTCAAAAGTGAGTTCTTCTAAACTCCCACGTAATCTTTTAATAAGAGTAAGAATTAAGAAAAGTTCAAATTGTTTGATATATGTAATAAAGCAATGAACAAAGACAGTTTCTTTTCCATATGGAATGCAAAGAACCATTCCATTTACAAGGAAACCAACATCAGGGGCTCTTTTATCGCAAACCTCTATCAACTACATATTGGGGAAAGCACGCCATGGAAGCAGCCGCTTCAAAGCAGTTAACAGAATCCCTCTCTGAAGCTGCAATCGCTAGCTTGTTTCTGATGACTATTTGGGATGATACTTTCCAAAAAGAAGAGGAAAGGCCTCCTAAAAAGTATATGACTTATAACTGGCGTGGAAATAGTTGAAATATTCTTAAAATGGCTACTTGTGAAGTAGTATACTCGATTGATAGTTTATTAAATGAACAAGAACTCAAATAGAAAAAATATTTAAAGTTCAAGTAGAGATAGATTTTGATAAAGTACAGGTACTAATATAGTTGGATATCCGACTCTACTACACACGAATAGGAAAAGAATAGCAAGTTGAAAATCCCTTACTTGGCGATTTTATCCTAAATAAAGATTTGGTAAGCATTGGCAATACTTTCCATCCACTTTGAACACTATGATCACCTACGTTACACCTCAGAAGCTTGGCATGTCCATTCTAAAACAAAGTGATAATAATCCTTCATCAAGTAAAGAAAAGGGTTAAATTTCATGCATCCTTCATCAGTATGTTTTTCCCCTTTTCTCTCTGTAGGAGCGTGCAGGAGGAGCAGAAAGCAGAAATTAAACAAAAAATGGCTTTATCTATGGATGCTCTTTGCAATTTATAATCGCATCATAAGAACCACCACATTACTCATAACAGAAAGAATACTAACTTCAGCATTGGCTGGAGCTGGAGTATTGACAAAGACCAAATTTAATGGATGGATGAGCAGTTTTTTTAATCATTGTAAGAATATTAGCAAATAGTAAAAAAAAAGAAAATTAATTAAGATTATCACAATTTGTTGAGAATGCGCTTCCATACTTGCTTGAAGGATGCTCCATTAGATACTCAAAGTACCCCTCCCAGAACCTGCAAGAAAATCAAACAGAGCATCTAAAATCTCCATTTCTATCTTCTTTTTGACAATTAACAATTCATTAAAACAGCACCACAATAGGATTATGCGAGCTGCTTTCAAGACAAAAGAAAAGGAAGTTAAAGATAAGATTAAAATATGATATGAAAGAAAGGATGAATACAAATCCTAGTTTAAAGCAAACAGGACTCATTTTACAAAAGACTATAAAATTAAGTAATGACAATAAATTAAATCCCGCAGAAAATTACTAAAAGCATACCGTAGCTCCTCCCATATACACAGAGAAATAAGATGACGCTGGACATAGTCAGAAACATTATTAGCATCTCTTTTATAAATCTCAGCAGAATCTTCAATGGTTGACACATCATTCCGGGAGGTTGCACAGCTAATTGCTGTTTTACGCTGAATTTACACGGATAACATATAGGGAATTAGTTAACATGAAAGGTCACAGAGGATGAGGATGAGTCAGGGAGAGTAAAAGAAGCTTAGATTCTGACGCAACCAATTTACTTGTAAGTGGGTAACCATCACCAGAGAACTTAATCACCAAATCCACTATGACTTCATTTTGTAATGTAATTCAGAGATACATTTTAGAAATTTTCAACCAATAGCAATTCTCCCATGCTTAAAGAAAGCCTTGATGCATCTTCTACATACCAGTTCTTTCACAGCAATAAACTGCTCATCGGTCAATTCACAGTGCCATCTCTGCAAGGGTAAAATCCAGCAAAAAGTTAGCTTAATCATATGCACAGAAAATATTCAATAAGTTTATTCTCTCCAGCGTACTGAGTGTATATTCTCCCTTATACATTCAACAAATCAACTACCACCAATCAGTGCTGCAAAGCCAGTAAACAAAACATCAATCAATATGCAGAACTCTTTTGAACTATAAAGCAAATAAAATTGAGAATCGAAAGGCATAAAATGTTGTCTAAAAAATGTCATTGAAAGGTTTACCCTCTTGCAGAAGCATACCAAGGATAGTGCCATATTCAAAAGATGAAAGTGGATCATCAGTGGCTCTTAGTTTAAGAAGACGCAGCCACAAACCCAGTATAGAAGTAAAAATAATACTTCAAACCAGAAGTACATGATTATCGAAAGAAGACAGACATAGCAATTCCAGCATCGTTATCAACTTGAAATTATACCAAAATTACATTTTGTTTTCCATATCACAGCAGCAGAGAAATAGAAATAAAATTTGAACAAATAAATTTTACCTATGCTTGCATAGTTAATTCGTAATTATATTGCATGTATGTAAGTTGCATCTTTGAAAAGTTAAATGATGTTTCCTGGACTTACAAACTTAAACTAATTGCATAACAAGTCCCATTACATGCAGGACTTTTACTTCCATCAAGAGAAAACAGCAATAACAATACCCCTTCCAAACCCAGGAATATGGGAGAAAATAAAGACAACAAAAAAGAAGCCTTCTCGGATGAAGTTGGTCCACAATATAAAGACATATTCAAGCGGCTAGGATGATAGGCTGCTGCATCCTAGAGGTATGTCTGGTATTCTGATTGATTACAGTGAAACTCTAAATAACAAGAAGGGGAAATAACAATAAATGCGGAGACAGGTGAGGTGTTGTACATTATATGTAATCACATGCTTAGCAGTGCAATAATACTACTAACAAGCATTCAAGCTACAAACTTGATTGCTGCCAACAAGCATAACCATCATTATTGGCATTTTCAAAATAATTGCACGTCTTTATGCTTCTCAAATTCTCAGTTAAGCAAATAACTGAACATCCATCTCTTATATATTATAAAAACTATACCAATATAACAGAAAGGCAGAGCAATTACAAAACCTGTCGATTATATACAGATAATAGTCTAGAGAGCTTTGACAAACAGTTTATGTAAACATGCAGTAAATTTAACCAAGGAGAGAAATGATTACTTCATAAAGATTTCACGGTAATGCTCTTCTCCCCAAGGCTTGTTACAGCCTTTAAAATACTGCTCAGATGAGTTGACCAGACCAGCCTTCATCTGATCTATTCCCGTTTCATTGGGGTACAATAGCTTCAGTATCTCACCCCGCAAAGTACTTAATCCTGGCACCGGAGTAGGGGGTATTTCCTCTGAGGTACAAATTCGATTATACTCAAGGTTCACAATCACTACCAAACCTCAAGAAAGTGACCTAACGATAAAAAGCTGAAAGTATTTCAGTCAAATATCATGAAATTCTGACATAGAACAGAAAAAGGAAAGAATATGCATATTGATTGAATATCAGCCTGTATAAGCAATATAAGACAACATAGCAATACTCAAAGCTAAACTAAACCTCAATCCAAAACTAGTTAGGGTTAACAACGAGATCTACCTCCACCCAGTTCTAAAGGCTAGAAAACCATGGAGCAATCTGCCACCATCTAATAGTAATGAGAAGTATATTAATGTACATGGCTACACATGAAAAGGATTATTATACTGGACAATATTTGCACAACTCCTTAATTGAAGAGAGAAACTGTCACCAATCAAAGTGTAAAATAGGAGAAAGGGGAGCCAAGCTCCTAAGTACTAGATACCCTAAGATGAAGATGCAAGGGAAACACCTAATTATGGGTTTTACATGATCCTATGGTCATTTAATTTAATGACTCATGTTGTGCAAGTCCCCAGCATACTGCTGAATCAGATAAGATTACATGACAGAATTCTCGCAATTATATCACTAACCCAAAATGTGATATGCTTTGATCTTAAACTGTAAAAGTGAGCCCTACCCAGACTTGTCATTATATCTTAGGTTGCTAACCAAACAAAAAATTCAAGAGTGATATGAAACTCTCTTATGACGTAAGGTAGGATCCTACCCACATTCTGCATTTACGCTTCTACTTATGCAATGTATGCTGTAAATATCCCTACACTATTTGCACCATTTTTCAGGAGAATCCATCCACAGTTTGCTCAACATGGAAATCAAAGTTCTATTCATTTCAGGATTCAATTTCAAGTTACATCATATGATGAATGCATCCAGTATTGTTTGAATTGTGCGCACCTTGCTCCTTCACTAGACACTCACTCCTCTTTCCTAGCTACTAACTAACAGCAACAAAATATTAAGCCCTCCACGTAGACCACCTCAAGGCTGGCCATGCAAAAGTAAAAGGCATGGGATAGAGGCTAAAAAAACATAAATGAATACAGAACAGGTTAGAGTTCATCTGTCAAGGGCGTAACCTGGAGAAAAAAAAACTCAGTGATCTCTATTGAGCAGAATGTGTATATTAATTGTTCTTTCCAAGAAGCTTAAAACACATGGTCTAGTTCATGCTGTGCATTCTATAGAGCAAAACTAGAAATCATATCATAGCATTTTCAAATTATTCTACTTTGTTGAGCTGTCCCTAACACAAAAGAGCTGATAATGAAATGCTGCCAAATTCCTGCTAAAGAAAAATTAAATATAAACACAAGCAATAAAGAATAAGGCATGATAAAATATTACCAACTAAGACATCATTTATTAAGCCAAACAGGTGATTCAACCATAATTTTAAGCAAAAAACTTACACTGTCCATTGCAAGGTGTCCCAATAGATGAATGGAGACCCGTCATATAAGGTGTAGGAGCATCAAAATAGTCAACTCCAATGAAAAATAGTAATGGAATGTAGACATGCTTCAGCACAACAAACATAAAAATAATTAGAAGCGATATTCACATGAATATATGATTAGCCTATCTAGAGCAAGAAAAACATTTCAGCTGCAATTTTCATCTAGGAAGATGAAAAAAGGTTCCAGCATAAGAAGACAAACCTAGAAGTGACATTCCTGTCTGGTAAATGAGCAATGAACTTCCATATAATTAAAACTCACCTGCCACGTAAAGGGATAAATCAAATGACATATGGCCTCTGATGCTAGGGTTGAAAGTGAATACCCGCATCAGAATTTGAATATAGTAAAATTAAAAACTTAAAAGATATTAAAAAGTAATATTTGAACTAAATTTACTAAGAATACAGTGAAATTCTTCATAAGATAAATCAAGAATTTGCAGATAAACAGTTGCTTTGGTAAAGAATGTAGACAACATTTTAGCACAGCTTGTGGCCTTGAGTTAGAGAGAATGCATATATGAAAAGGATTTGCATCCATTTTATTTCAAAACAAGTCTTAAGATTTTTACAGAATTTCCATCTTCAAAAAGATTGTTGACTAGAAACAGATCATGATAATTGAAATCCAATGCTCATGACAAAAACAGATCCATTAAATTTCTAATGTACTTTTCCTTAATTGTATATGAACCCAGGGATTAACAATTGGAAAGAAGGTAATCAAACAATGGGAGCTAGAGGCTAGAGCAGCATAAAAATACATCTAAATGAAGACCATGCCAATTATCAATAACATAATTGGATGTTGACTCCTCTAACATTCCCAAGAAATCAAACCAACAATACACTTCACCTCTAATAACACACACCCATGGAGCCTTGCACAAACCCAAGTCATATCTGCCATTTGGTGTGCATTTAAACAGATTTTACATACCCACCATCACTAACTGAAATTCACCGCATCATTCTTGTATGCATAACATAGCAAAGTTGAAGCAGAATTCAAGGCTATTAATATATAATCAGGAACCTGAAGTTGAGCAAATGATGATTCAGAAACTTGACCAATAAAACCAATGCACAAGTTTTAATAAGCATGCAAACACAACCCTGATGACTTCTGAAAATTTTCAGTGTAGTGAGAATAGATAAGAGAATCAAATAAATGGTAATTAGATTTGATTACTTCTCTTAAACAATAATTATCTCTGTAAGGTTCAGAGAGATACTTGTTGGAACGAAGTAAAATTCTCCTTTCAAGAAACACAGCAGTAAAACGTTTGAGCAAGTTGTCCACATCCAAACACTGTACCAATGGCTGAAATGATATCTGCATTCAGCAAAATCAAAACTAATAATGTGAATTTTTGTTAACCCTCCACTACACCAAACAATCAGCAAAGGCACAATCCAGCTAGCAAAACCGAAGGGACAGGAAGTCATACCTCAACATGGGGGAGTCCATCTTTGGGTGGAGCCTCAACGGAAAGCAGGCATTTCTCAATGGCAGACAAGACCAGGTCCTTTCCAGGAATAGGGAAAGGTACATTGGAGACTATGTATGATATAACATCCCATAATGTCTTGCTGAAACTTTGATAGAGCTGACACCATTAATGAAATGAAAAGGATACAGCGGAATTCCATTTTTTTAATGAACTGATAACTTATCCATACCATAACATCTTATAACTATTAATTCATATTTTGATGCTGTAAGGGTCGAGTCATGCGTGCATGTATACCAGGAAAAAGCCAAAAAGTTAGTAAAGTCCCAATTATCACCTATTGTTGACCGTATCAGAGAACCTTCCATAACTAAAGATACTTGCCTACTTCCTGCAGGGGAAAAAGCAAAGTGCAAATAACTCCTCTCCTCTAGTGCAGTTCTAAGAATACCAAAACAATATGAATCTTCTAAACAAACGCAGTTCAAGATTTATCAAGAAAGACAACATTAATAATATACGGTTGGATCATGCTGCATGTTCATACTTCAAAGTTTCAAGCAAAAGAACAACTTGGCAAAATTCCACCCATTCACAAGAATACAACAAATCTAATTTACAGCAAACTTTAATTGTGAACTAAACAAATAGCTGACAGAATAAAAGAAAAAACGTTACCAGTAAAAACAATGGGGTAACTCTTTGGAAATGTGGAAGAATCATTTGAATCGAATCCCGACGGGTAAACTCTACACCAGCAGGAAGCACACACTGCCGCACACCAATAATTAATTAATCAAAATCAGGGGGGACATACAGTTGGGAGTTGAGAAGGCGGCGGAGGATAAAGAGAGTGATTATCTGGAGGATATTGATCGAGTAGAAAGGGCAAATACAACACTGCATCCCATGATATCCTTTGTTTCCATCCATAGTTCTCATCTCCGGACCCAACCCCCGCACTACAAAATACTCGAAGATCCCCCATTTTCTTTTCTTTTATTTTCCTTTCTATTCTATTTCAAAGAAACTTAAACCTTAGACAACACCAACCTCACCGCCGAATTTGGCCCTTCTTTTGTTTTTCAAGACCAGGAAAGAGAGAGAAAATAAGTAACTGGAAGTTGCCCCGTCGAATACAAAAGCTGTTAGGCATCTCCAACGGGAGGAGCTATCCGGGAGCCAAAGCCAAATATTTAAAAATATGGCTGTTTTTGTCAATTTCTGCTCTCCAACGGGAGAGCCATCCCAGGAGGCATTTTGCCTCTTCTTCTCGGCTGAAGGCATTTCTACATATATTGATCCAGGAGCAAAAAATTAAAATAGCCGTTAAACTAGCCGTTGGAATGTTGGCAACACAATGAGCTAATTAACAGAAATAGAAATGAAGAGATATTTGTTTGGCCAAAAATACATCACTGTGCCACCATCGCCAACAATCACAAGCTTGAAGCTTGGATAAGCAACAGTTTGCTGATTCGGCAAAGCCTACACCAATTACTAATAAATATCATCAAAAAGAAAATAAAAATAAAGTCTTGGGATTATTGCAATATAGAAAAAGAGAAGTGAAAACAAGGGCTTGACTAGCTCACCATTTGAATTTTAAGATTTCGAATTGAAACAGAGAGAGCTACCGCTACTACTACTATGGGATTTGAATTTTAAAAGGTTTCTTTGTGAAGAGGCTAAAGGGTTTTGTTTATAAGGAGGAGGTATGGATTTGGGTGAAAGAGTCGAAGAAAGTGGAAAATGGCTCAGGAGTGGGGGGGGGGGGGGCGGCGGCGGCCAGGGAAGAAGATAAAGAATGGGGTAGTGGGGTTTTTTAACTTTTAACTTTGAGTGAGGGAATGGACGGGTGGAGTGGGTTTTAATTATAATAATAATTATTATTATTTATAATATTAATTATTATATTGTAATAATTATTATTATATTATTATTATAATAGTTAGTATAAAAAAATAGAGGTATTAATTTGTAATTAATTTAATTGAATTATCTGTAATGGAATGTATTTTAATTAATTATGTTTGAACTTATTGGTTATTTATTAATGTGTTCATTTTATTTTTTTAAAATTTTTCTAACACTCAAAAACAATAAATAACATTAATTAACTTCAAATATAACAACCATAAAAAAAAATTATTTGAAAAACATACAATAAGTAGCTTAAATTTTAAATTTCAAATATTACGGGTCTTTTAATTATATTTAAATTCTTTTTTTATTTAAATATAATTAAAAATAATAATTTTATTGTTGGAGGATTTTTCAAAAGTAATTATTTATTTATATAACTTACTCCTAGTAATTGTATAATTAATTATATAATTAAATTACATACAAAATAATTGCACTATATTTAAAATATATATAAAAAAATGGCTCTCTAAAATGGCTTTTACCATTGGAGCACACATCACCAAAAAAATCATATATACATTATTCAAAGAGCCATTTTAGAGATTTGGCTCTCTAAAATGGCTCTTACCATTGGAGATGTTGTTATGCCAGCTTTTGTTTTGTACGTTAGACTAGTAAATGAATGGCTAGGATTAACTATTTACTAACCAGATCTACGGTCAAATAAATAAAGATTGTTTACAACAACGTTATGCGATAACATGCATGTTTCTTTCCCTTGGGCTGCTTGGGTGCTGCGGAGATGAGCTTCTCTCCCTTGGTCTGCTGGGCTGAGCCTTTTGGTTTTATTGGGCCGATCCTTCAAGATCCTTTTGGTGTTCTATGGGCCAATTTCCGGGAGTCTCTCCTGTTGGCCTTGGTGCTTGGCCCTGGTCTGGTTGGTTCCTCTTTTGGTTTCGTTTTTTGGAAAAGGAGCATGTTCACTTCTCCGCTTGTTTTTGTATACGAGCTCTGTTTTCTCCGAGGTTTTTCCTCTGGTTTTGTATATTCTTGAACTTGCTAGTTTTCTAGCATTGTTTGTCTTTGATCTTCTATAATATTTATATTTGATAAAAAATAACATGCAAGTCATATTCGAGGTTGCGTATTGGACTTTTCTTGTTAGTTATGAGAAGGATTCGAACCTCCATCTCTGGGAAGCATGAGATGATCTCTGCGAACTAACATTTATTCTAATCGTGACTTTGGTAACCCGGTTCACCTTTCAACGACGTCCAGGGGAGAATTTGAAAATGGTGGTCTGAAAATCTTACCTAAACTCTTAATAAAGCCTATAAAATAACTAGAATTTTTTTTTTATCTCTTTTCAATATATATAATTTTTTCTTTGTATTTTAGTTCTTATTTTTTTTATTTTTTTATACAAAGCTACATGTAGACAAAATGGGTGGAAAACTTGGGTCAAATTATCTATAATGAAAAAATATACGAGGCACTTGTCCTGCGCTTTGTCGCAACCAGAACCAAATTTTTTAATAAGTAATAAAATATTAATGGTCCTAGATTTTTTTTATGATGTTATACATCTAAGCGAAATAATCAACCTACAAAACATTCGATTATTTAGGTTTTTTATATATTCATTTTATTATGGATAAGGCAATTAAAATAATGATAAAGATTATTTTTAAGGCATTTTTTCTTAAGAATATATGAGACTTATTATATATTTTGATATTTATTTAATATTAACGCCTTAATATATGTATAAATGAACAAAGGTTGTTTTAAAAATCTCAAATTAGTTTAATCCCAGTGTTCTAAAATACTTTTAATATAATGATATCAACAATAAATCTTAAAAAATAAAAATAATTTAATCTATTTTTAAATAAAAATCACTTTAAACTAAAAATATACCAAGCCACACATAGATAAAAAAAAGAAAAAAAACACAAAGATAACAAATCACTAACATGCATAAGAGAGAAAGAGTTTCACTCTCATTTCACGCCACCAAAGCTAAACTTACTCTGTTTTTTAACGCAAACTGCATTTAATATAAAGATAAATAGCAATAAAAATTAAAAGTCAGAACTAAGAGTATAGAGATATAGAAGGAATGAAAAAATAAAGAGATTGAAACTAAACTAAAAAATAAAAGAATAAGAACCGAAATCCAAACAAAAAAAATTACACATGAGACAAAAAAAAAAGATTTCCCAATGCGGAGGAGCGCAGGCTAATTGCTCGTTTTAATTATTTAGCACGCGCGAAGCAACAGAAAAACATCTTTATTTATTTGACCGTAGATCTAGTTAATAAATAATCAATCCTAGACGTTGATCTTCTAGTCGTTAGTACAGAACAAAAGCTAAAGGTGGCATAACCGAGCACGTTCAACTTATTTATTCTCTCTCTCCTGATCTTGAGAGAGAGAGGACTTAAAACACAGCAGATTGAAAAAAAAAGAAGTGCCAAATTCTCGATGATAACCACATCCCTCTGTCGGGATTGGTGTCGAGTCCGTTGTGAGAGGCGTTTAAAAGAAAAGGCCGTCAAGGCATTGGTGAAACCACAGTGAGGAGGTTGCTTCCTAAAAACAACTGGGTTTGGCTCGTTGCCTTCGATTCCTTACCCATAGCATAGGATGAAAGGTGCGTGCTTCAACATCTGACGTCTTCACCGTCATAAAGATGGACAAATACGAGAGAAGAGAAAATGGAGGCAAAACATATAGTAAGTGACGGTAACAACACGGTTGTCACTTGCGAGGAAAAGGTGAGGATGTTCAAGACCAATATGGGTATGTTTATGAATGTTGTCTTTCTTGATAAATCTTGAACTGGGTTTGTTTACAAGATTCATAGTCTTTAGATTTCTATAACAATTCTCTTTTGATAGAATTTCTCAGCTCGTTCATTCTGTGCAAATTGATGGTGAGTGGCCAGCACAGACTGTAAGTTTGGCAGATGATGGATTCGGTCCTACTATTGCAGATTTAGTCGCTCCGTATCGGGAGCGTCCAGCCGGCCCTACTTGGTGGTGTCATGTCGCTGCAGGTCACACCTCTGTCCAGGCCTGGCTCAACAATGCTAAGTGGTTACATCCTGCCAAACCAGGTTTAATGATATTACTCCAAACACAAATAGCAAATCTAAAAAAAACCTTTTCTCCTTCTCTACCTCTGAAGATAACAGACCAAAGAATTCGTAGAGAGAGAAACTATATCTAGAGAGAGAAATAAAAAGAAATGGACGGGAGCAGCAGCGGAGGAGGAAACGGTCACAGAGTAGAAGCAGAACGGTGGTTATCTATATCAGAGAAACTCTTATCCGCACCAACAATTGCAGTTCACTCAAATAAATATGGGCAACAAGAGTGTTTTGGGATCTTTTTGCAATTACGTGACCAGGTTCTGCCACCAAATCTTGATATATACTGTGCTTTCTTTTGCGACCCGGCGCTCAATATGGGTATGTTTATGAATGTTGTCTTTCTTGATAAATCTTGAACTGGGTTTGTTTACAAGATTCATAGTCTTTAGATTTCTTATGATTTCTATAAAAGTACGCACTAGGGTGGAATGTGCTTCCACAGTGCTAGAAAGAAAACAATAAGATTCAACTCTAGTATATGAAATTATGTTTGACGAACAACAGAGATCATTACTGCCATTTACTTTTAGTGTCCGTTCACTTCTCAATGGCTTCAGTTTTATTTCATGTATATGGATTTCTTAAAGCCTGATATTTTTCTGTTTTTTTTGGTTTAATTCTATTTATTATTTTTGGATCCATCACCCTCTGCAGTGTATCTGCCTTGTTTCCCGCTCTCCTAGTTTTGGTATTCTTAGAACTGCACTGGAGGAGTTATTTGCTCTCTGCTTTTCCCCTGCAGGAAGTAGGTAAGTATCTTTAGTTATGGAAGGTTCTCTGATACGGTCAGCAAGAGGTGCTGATTGGGACTTTAATAACTTTTTGGCTTTTTCCTGGTATACATGCACGCATGACTCTACCTTTACAGCATCAAAATATTAATTAATAGTTATTAGATGTTATGGTATGGATAAGTTTATCATTTCACTAAAAAAATGGAATTCCATTCTATCATTTTCATTTCATTACTGGTGTCAGCTCTATCAAAATTTCAGCAAGCCATTATGGGATGTTATATTATACATGGTCTCCGATGTACCTTTGCCTACTCCTGGAAAGGACCTGGTCTTGTTTGCCATTGAGAATTGCCTGCTTTCCGTTGAGGCTCCACCCAAAGATGGACTCCCCCATGTTGAGGTATGACCTCCTGTCCCTTCAGTTTTGTTAGCTGGATTCTGCCTTTGCTGATTGTTTGGTGTAGTGGAGGGTTAACAGAAATTCACATTATACAGTAAATGAGTTTAGGTTTTGCTGAATGCAAATATCATTTCAGCCATTGGTACAATGTTTGGATGTGGACAACTTTCGCAAACTTCTTACTGCTGTGTTACATGAAAGGAGAATTTTACTTCATTCCAACAAGTATCTCTCTGAACCTTGCACAGATAATAGTTGTTTAAGAGAAGTAATCAAATCTAATTACCATTTATTTGATTCTTTATCTATTCTCACTACACTGAAAATTTTCAGAAGTCATCAGGGATGTGTTTGCATGCTTATAAAACTTGTGCATTGGTTTTATTGGTCAAGTTTCTGAATCATCATTTGCTCAACTTCAGGTTCCTGATTATATATTAATAGCCTTGAATTCTGCTTCAACTTTGTTATGTTATGCATACAAGAATGATGCGGTGAATTTCAGTTAGTGATGGTGGTGGGTATGTAAAATCTGTTTAAATGCACACTAAATGGCAGAGATGACTTGGATTTGTGCAAGGCTCCAGGGTGTGTATTATTAGAGGTAAAGTGTATTGTTGGTTTGATTATTATTTCAGTTGAACCTATCTTGTTTGCTTTGGTTTACCATTATCAGGAGATGGTTTGAATTTGATTTCTTGGGAATGTTAGAGGAGTCAACATCCAATTATGTTATTGATAGTTGGCGTGGTCTTCATTTAGATGTATTTATGTGCTGCTCTAGCCACTAGCTCCCATTGTTTGATTACCTTTTTTCCAATTGTTAATCTCTGGGTTCATATACAATTAAGGAAATGTACATTAGAAATTTAATGGATCTGTTTTTGTCTTGAGCATTGGATTTCAATTATCATGATCTGAAATTTCTAGTCAGCAGTCTTTCTGAAGATGGAAATTCTGTAAAAATCTTAAGAAGACAGGTTTTGAAATTAAATCGATGCAAATCCTTTTTATATATACATGCTCTCTTACTCAAGGCCACTAGCTGTGCTAAAATACTGCTTGCATTCTTTACCAAAGCAACTGTTTATCTGCAAATTCTTGATTTATATTATCAGGAATCTCACTATAATCTTAGTAAAATTAGTTCAAATAATAATTGCTAATATCTTTTAAGCTTTAATTTTGTTATTTTCTTGTGATGCAGGTATTCACTTTTAACCCTAGCATTAGAGGCCATATGTCATTTGATTTATCCCTTTAGGTGGCAAGTGAGTTTTAATTATTTGAAAGTTCACTGCTCATTTACCAGATTGGAATATCACTTCTAGGTTTGTCTTCTTATGCTGGAACCTTTTTTCATCTTCCTAGATGAAAATTGCAGATGAAATGTTTTTCTTTCTCTAGATAGGCTAATCATATATTCATGTGAATATCACTTCTAATTATTTTTATGTTTGTTGTGCCGAAGCATGTCTACACTCCATTACTTTTTTTCAGTGGAGTTGATTATTGTTTCTACACCTTATATGACGGGTCTCCATTCATCTGTTGGTACACCTTGCAATGGATGGTGTAAGTTTTTTGCTTAAAATTATGGTTGAATCACCTGTTTGGCTTGAAATTGAATCCTGAAATGAATAGAACTGTGATTTCCATGTTGAGCAAACTGTGGATGGATTCTCCTGAATAATGGTGCAAATAGTGTAGGGATATTTACAGCATACATTGCATAGTAGAAGCTCAAATGCAGAATGTGGGTAGGATCCTACCTACTAAATTACTTCATAAGAGAGTTTCATATTACTCTTGAATTTTTTGTTTGGTTAGCAACCTAAGATATAATGACATGTCTGGGTCGGGATCACTTTTACAGTTTAAGATCATAGTAAATCACATATTTTGGGTTAGTGATATAATTGCGAGAATTCTGTCATGTAATCTTATCTGATTCAGCAGTATGCTGGGGACTTGCACAAGATGAGTCATTAAATTAAATGACCATAGGATCATGTAAAGCCCATAATTAGGTGTTTCCCTTGCATCTTCAACTACTTACACTTTGATTGGTGATAGTTTCTCTCTTCAATTAAGAAGTTGTGCAAATATTTTCCAGTATAATAATCATTTTCATGTGTAGCACTAAGAGGCAGCTATGTACATTAATATACTTCTCATTACTAATAGATGGTGGCAGATTGCTCCATGGTCTTCTAGCCTTTAGAACTGAGTGAAGGTAGATCTCATTGTTGACCCTAACTAGTTTTGGATTGAGGTTTAGTTTAGCTTTGAGTATTGCTATGTTGTCTTTTATTGCTTATACAGGCTGATATTCAATCAAAATGCATCTTCTTTCCTTTTCTGTTCTATGTCAGAATTTCATGATATTTGACTGAAATACTTTCAGCTTTTTATCGTTAGGTCACTTTCTTGAGCTTTGGTTTATGATATTCTGTCCCTTTTTCATTATATTGCAGGTAGTGGTTGTGGACCTTGAGAGTATAATCGAATTTGTACCTCATAGGAAATACCCCCTACTCCGGAGCCAGGATTAAGTACTTTGCGGGGTGAGATACTGAAGCTATTGTACCCCAATGAAACGGGAATAGATCAGATGAAGGCTGGTCTGGTCAACTCATCTGAGCAGTATTTTAAAGGCTGTAACAAGCCCTGGGGAGAAGATCATGACCTTCAACTTAGGTGATACTTGGATGCACCATGAAATCTTTATGAAGTACTCATTTCTCTCCTTGGTTAAATTTACTGCGTGTTTACATAAACTGTTTGTCAAAGCTCTCTAGACTATTATCTATATATAATCGACAGGTTTTGTAACTGCTCTGCCTTTCTGTTATATTGGTATAGTTTTTATAATATATAAGAGATGGATGTTCAGTTATTTGCTTAACTGAGAATTTGAGAAGCATAAAGACGTGCAATTATTTTGAAAATGCCAATAATGATGGTTATGCTTGTTGGCAGCAATCAAGTTTGTAGCTTGAATGCTTGTTAGTAGTATTATTGCACTGCTAAGCATGTGATTACATATAATGTACAACACCTCACCTGTCTCCGCATTTATTGTTATTTCCCCTTCCTGTTATTTAGAGTTTCACTGTAATCAATCAGAATACAAGACATACCTCTAGGATGCAGCAGCCTATCATCCTAGCCGCTTGAATATGTCTTTATATTGTGGACCAACTTCATCCGAGAAGGTTTCTTTTTTGTTGTCTTTATTTTCTCCCATATTCCTGGGTTTGGAAGGGGTATTGTTATTGTTGTTTTCTCTTGATGGAAGGAAAAGTCCTGCTTGTAATGGGACTTGTTATGCAATTAGTTTAAGTTTGTAAGTCCAGGAAACATCATTTAACTTTTCAAAGATGCAACTTACATACATGCAATATAATTACGAATTAACTATGCAAGCATAGGTAAAATTTATTTGTTCAAATCTTATTTCTATTTCTCTGCTGCTGTGATATGGAAAACAAAATGTAATTTTGGTAGAATTTCAAGTTGATAACGATGCTGGAATTGCTATGTCTGTCTTCTTTCCATAATCATGCACTTCTGGTTTGAAGTATTATTTTTACTTCTATACTGGGTTTGTGGCTGCGTCTTCTTATAAACTAAGAGCCACTGATGATCCACTTTCATCTTTTGAATATGGCACTATCCTTGGTATGCTTCTGCAAGAGGTTAAACCTTTCATTGTCATTTTTTAGACAACATTTTATGCCTTTCGATTCTCAATTTTATTTGCTTTATAGTTCAAAAGTGTTCTGCATGTTGATTGATGTTTTGTTTACTGGCTTTGCAGCACTGATTGGTGGTGGTGGATTTGTTGAATGTATAAGGGAGGATATACACTCAGTATGTTGGAGAGAATAAACCTTTTTCTGGATTTTACTCTTGCAGGGATTGACCGATGAGCAGTTTATTGCTGTGAAAGAACTGGTATGTAGAAGATGCATCAAGGCTTTCTTTTAGCATGGGAGAATTGCTATTGGTTGAAAATTTCTAAAATGTATCTCTGAATTACATTACAAAATGAAGTCATAGTGGATTTGACGATTAAGTTCTCTGGTGATGGTTACCCACTTACAAGTAAATTGGTTGCGTCAGAATCTAAGCTTCTTTTACTCTCCCTGACTCATCCTCATCCTATGTGACCTTTCATGTTAACTAATTCCCTATATGTTATCCGTGTAAATTCAGCGTAAAACAGCAATTAGCTGTGCAACCTCCCGGAATGATGTGTGTGTCAACCATTGAAGATTCTGCTGAGATTTATAAAAGAGATGCTAATAATGTTTCTGACTATGTCCAGCGTCATCTTATTTCTCTGTGTATATGGGAGGAGCTACGGTATGCTTTTAGTAATTTTCTGCTGGATTTAATTTATTGTCATTACTTAATTTTATAGTCTTTTGTAAAATGAGTCCTGTTTGCTTTAAACTAGGATTTGTATTCATCCGTTCTTTCGTATCATATTTTAATCTTATCTTTAGCTTCCTTTTCTTTTGTCTTGAAAGCAGCTCGCATAATCCTATTGTGGTGTTGCTTTAATGAATTGTTAATTGTCAAAAAGAAGATAGAAATGGAGATTTTAGATGCTCTGTTTGATTTTCTTGCAGGTTCTGGGAGGGGTACTTTGAGTATCTAATGGAGCATCCTTCAAGCAAGCATGGAAGCACATTCTCAATAAATTGTGATAATCTTAATTAATTTTCTTTTTTTAACTATTTGCTAATATTTTTTACAATGATTAGAAAACAGTTAAAACAACTGCTCATCAATCCATTAAATTTGGTCTTTGTCGATAATCCAGCTTCAACAATTTAGAAGTTTCTTTGCCACAAAAAGGTGTATTTTGCATTACTGATTACAGCCCTATATATACAGATTTTTATGCTTTTAAAGGAAGTAAATACAAGCTGATTTTCAGCCCCTATCATATATATATATACATACACACACACACACACACACACATCTAGGGGTGATCATTTTCGGTTCGGTTCGGTTTTTATCAAAAAAAAGTAACCAAACCGAAAATTACAATTTTTTTTTAAAAAAAACCAAAACCGAACCGAACCTATTATAAAAACCGACCATTTTCGGTTCGGTTTTTATGATTAAATAATTGAAAAAACCAAAATTTGATTCTGGGCCATTTAATGGGCTTTCTAATGGGCCATTTGATGGGCTTTCTAATAGGCTTACAATTAAAATAAAAAAAAGATTGTTTTCTTATAAGATACCGAAGTATTTTTAATTTTTTTTACCACTAATATAAATATTATTATATTAAATTGTTAATGTTAATATGATGTTTATTAAAAAAATTTACCTTTCTAATTCTTTTGTTTTGTTTAATTTAGCATGAGATGAAATAATTAAAATTTAAATTACAGAATATTGCCTTCAAAAGGCTTCAAAATAAACAACAAGCAACATCAACAAAAAAACTTCAAAAAATACATCCGGTTTTGATCTAATTATCATCGATCACTAGATTTAACTTTCCACCAAATTCTACAAAAAAAACAAAAATAGAAATGTTAGATTAAAAATAAAAGTACATGTGTATAAGAAAAATAACCTAATATAGCTAACTATCAAAGTTTAAGTTAAATCTATACAAAACAAACCTGACCACCATTTGACAAACAAAGTATGAGTTTATAACAACTAGCCATCTATACAAACAACCAATAGATCATGATTCAGCCTGATTTGTTTGAGTTTATAACAACTAGCCATCTATACAAAATAACCTGATTTGTACATTACTCACGTTCTCCCTGCAAAATAACAAAGAGATGAATATCAAATCAGCAACTCATCCGCAGATACAGAAAAACACATAATTCAAAGACACCCATTCCATGATTGATATAGAAATAAGGCATCACACAGAGGTTTGCAGTCTTAATTAAAGAAGCAACCCTGAGCATAATGTACTGATGCATGTCTGCCAACATACCTATAGATTTGTATGTATTTGTATCATCAGGAACTTGCCGCAGCTCTTCCAATGTTAAGAAAGCACGCTTCTTTTCCCCCTCCTTGATTCTTATCTGGTTCTGGACCTGAAAGTCAGGAGATAACTCACTCCATTCCAGTGTAAACTAATCTTTCAACAAAGACATATAAATGACACAGGAATTCGCTATTAAACCGAGCAAGATGATATAAACATCACTAATGTACTGTAAAAACCAAAGGTAACAACAGTACATATAGACCTGCATCCTAAATTTAGTTCAGGTACAGGCGATGCAACTTGATGTTCTACATCCACCTAAGCTAGAAATATATTGTTCGGACATGGAGGTGCTATCCTGAGCTACATTTTCATACCAGAACAAAATCCATAATTTAAAGTTCTGATCCATTGCAACAAGTTGTCTTTTTTAAAGTGTAAAGTTGCAGTTGAAAGAAAACCCCTTTCAAATTTGTCAAATTTGTCATCAATTTTCATCAACAACATTAAAACATGCTCTACAAAGCTAACATTAAAACATATCAAACATGCTCTACAAAGCTAACATTAAAACATATCAAACATGCTCTTCTGTTTCCACATAGATCAACACAAGCTAACATAGCAAAGGGTTAGGTTAATGAGGGCGACAGATATGAACAATTCATATGTATCTTCTGTTCAAGGCTTCGATTTTCAAAGAGACCAAGTACCCATGAACATTAACTAAAACATAGAAATAAAACAGAGAAAATTATTTACTTACCCTTTGTAAACAAAGGTTCCAATAAAACAGAGGCCGAGAGGCGAGAGGGAGGGAGAGCCGAGAGGCGAGAAAGAGGGAGAGAGGCAAGAAGGGGGCTGAGCCGAGAGGCGAGAGCGAGGGAGAGGGAGATAGGCGAGAGGGGGGCTGGCGGCTAGGTTTTTTTTATCAAAGCAAGGGAGAGGGAGAGAGGCGAGAGGGGGGGCTGGAGGCTAGGGTTTTTTATCAGAGCAAGGGAGAGGGAGAGGGAGAGGGAGAGGGGCGAGAGGGGGCTGCCGGCTAGGGTTGAAGAAATGAAATATTGTAACTCTATATTTATATGAAATGTTTTAACCGAACCGGACCGGTTCAGTTTGGGTTAATCGGTTTTTGCCTTATAAAACCGATACCGAACCGAACCGGACATTTTTTTTAAAAATATAATTGGTTTTTTTTATCGGTTCACTTTTTTCGGTTATTTTTTTTTCGGTTTTCTCGGTTTAATCGGTTTATCGGTTTTTTTGCTCACCCCTATATACATCTACCATATATCATACAATCAGTATGAAAGAAAATCAATGCAAATCTGCTGCCATTATTCCTGGAAATCTGCCATCTTCAATGTAGATCTGCTGCCATTTAAGTTTGTGTCTCTGAAAATCTTCCATTTTCAATGTAGAAATATATTTCCTTATGTAGAGATATATTTCCTTTGACATCCCCCCTCAAATTGATGCTAGTAGCAAATCAACGAGCATCAAATTGATGCTAGTCAGCCAATTATCCAGCTTTAGTAACAACATAGCTAATTCTGGTGGCATTACACATGGTGATCTTCTTTGATGTTTCATGTTTCATGTCATTGTGAAGGCTGGACTGGGACTTATTGATACTGATACTTGGCACATTATTGAAACAATAGCAGAGAAGAATAATGTTGTAATTGAAGTGAAGAACCAGCAGGAAAGAATAAGCCACGACCAGATGTCCCATGAATGTAGCGAATGATGCGGTGAACGGCAGAAAGATGAAGATGCCGTGGGGCTTGCATGAACTTGCTTACTGTATGAACAACATAGGATATTTTGAACACTCAATTGTCGTCAAGTTTTATATTCTTGGCATCATAGATTACATCTGTGCACGTAGACCTATGTGTTTAAATTATCATAAATAAAATCCCTTTAAAATAGGTTATTTGTTTTGTGTATCGAAGTTATCGAATGTTGCTATTGTGCAAGTACTGTTAAAATAATAAAAATTATTAACTTATCCTGAGGAATAAAAAACCTAAAAAGTTTAACAAAAGAGTAAGCAAGAAAAAACACATCTCTAATTACTAACACAAATTAAAATTGAAAGACAAAATAAAAAAAATACAACCCCAACAAAAGAAAAAAAAAGAATCCAAACTAAAACAAAAAAAACATAAACACATAAACATGGATAGTAATAGGGATTAATGCATAAATATATAAACAATAATAAAGGACTTAAATTTTAATAGAACAATTAAAAGTATAAGGTTCGAAATAAAAATAAAATATATGATTGATTTCAATCAAAGGATCAAATTGACAACAATCCAAACTTCTATACCAAAAATATAAAGGGATTTCAAACTAAAATAAAAATTAAAGGAATAGGGACCGAAATGAAAATCAATATATAATTAATTTCAAATAAAGGACAAAATTGAAAATAAGACAAATTGCTATACCAAAAAAATCAAGGGATTTAAATTATTTCCACACCAGTTATCAGAGTATATCTTTTGGAAGTCATAGACTTTTTAGTACGTCTTTCCTCTTCGTTTTGGAAAGTATCATCCCAAATAGTCATCAGAAACAAGCTAGCGTTTGCAGCTTTAGAGAGGGATTCCATTAACTACTGTGAAGCGGCTTCTTCCATGGCGTGCTTTCCCCAGTATGTAATTGATAGAGGTTTGTGATAAAAGAGCCCTTGATGTTGGTTTCCTTGTAAATGGAATGGTTCTTTGCATTCCATATGGAAAAGAAACTCTTGTCTTTATTCATTACTTTAGTGCATATATCAAACAGTAAATTTTTTTCCTCTTTAGAAAAACTCACTTTTGACATTAGAAACAAAATCAAGCAACTTTACCCATAAACTGTGTGAAGGTAGGAATCAGTAAATGCATTTGACTAGTTTGGAGGACATTTCAAACATGATTGTTTGGTATGTTCAATTTTTAATAGCATGATTATCATGTCCACTTATGTCTTGGAAATCCAAGAGCTCATATTCATTTTTATCAGAAATGGGTAAAAGCTAAGCATTTCATGCATTTTGTGATAAAAATTGTTCATAATTACCTATTTTGAACACTCAATTGTCACCATGTTTTATATTCTTCGCATCATAGATTACATCTATGCACGTAGACCTATGTGGTTATATCTAGATATTTTGGACAATGTCATCTAGCACTGTGTTGTGCTAAATGATAATTCTTATGCTCAATTGTCCATGTCCCATAATCACTATCTACTATGGAGTTGCTCAATCCTTCAAACTTAGGGACTTATACTATATCTCCATTTAAGAAATCCCCTTTCTTTCATTTCAAAATTCATTGAGTTGTCAATGTATTTCTCATGAAACACAGAGATTTGGTGATGATTTAAATTGGTTTATGTGTAGTTATTTTGTCAATATCTTGTTTTTTGTTTCACTATTTCCTTGCATCTTCTATGATGTCATGCTAAAATTCTTCATCGACCATGCCAAAATATATGCATTTGTTTGCCTTTTCTAGGAGGCATGCAGTTGTGTTTGATGATATGATATGAGGTGAGATTATGTGGTAAGCAACAACATGGGAAGGAAGTCTTGCAAGACTCGTAAAGATTTAACTTTTACACCATGAACAGAAGATTGGTGCAAGCAAGATATATGAAAAATGTTTTGCATGCAGGCTGTAAACCTCGAGAAATAAATGTAGGTGTAACTTATAAACTAAATAAAAAAATAAAAAAAATAAAAGTGGAAGAATTCACAAACAAATTTAGATAAAATGAGAATTCAGAAATTTTAGATATAACATCCGGACAAAATAGTTAAGATATTGTAATTTTTAACTCAGAATTAATTGGGATTAGTCTTAAATTAAAGGAATGAATTGAAAGAGAAATAAAATAGGTTGAGGGAGTGGAATTGAAATAAATGTAAAGATTATGATTGAAATTATAAGAAGAGAAGATGTGGGGTAAAAAGAAAACATTTAAAGGAAATGGGAGCCTAAGTGCAATAAGAGAAATTGAGGGGTATAAATATCCCTCTCTCTTCTCTGATGTCCAGCGGAATGAGGGGAAGAAAGGGAGGGAGATTTTAATATTTTTCTTACCCAATTGAAGAATAATTTCAAAGTGAAAGTGAGATTAAGTGTTACCAAAACATTCAAACATAAAAAACACAAGGATTTGGAGTATTATTGGAAGAAGAAATTGGAGGAAAAAAAGGAGTGTTGGGCTGGCAACAACAGGAAAAAAAAGAGGGGAGGAGGATATTGTGATTTCACAAGCTATTAGGATCTTAAATATTCCTTGGTATGGTGTTTCTTATATGCATATAAAAGATTCCTGACTTCATTGGTTAAATTGCATGATTTTCTTTATGAGATTTTGGTTAGGGTTCTTAGATATGTTTTTGGGGAAATGAAGAATTGTGTGTAATTTATGAATGTGACATGAAATGGGATGAAATGAGAGATAATTTCAAAGAGAAATGAAAAGGAAAAGGGGAGCCCTAAGAAAGGCCATGGCTAGCCATTGAGGGTAATAATTAGGAGGGAAAGATTGTGTTTTGCAAAATAATTATTGTATATGCTGTGTTGGATGTGAATGTTTGTGTAATGAATGATTGAGCATGAAAATAATATGGGAAGTATTCTTTTCCCAAGGCCAAGTTTTGGCCAAATGTATATGATGTAGAAGTTAACAGTTGGGCAGATTCATCACTTGACTTTTGGAGAGAATCTGAGTGGGAAAACAAGGGAATTAGAATCGATTTCCTTCATAGGAGTTGCAATTATAGATGTGTACCATCCAAGGAAACTGGTTTGATTTAATTAGGAATTTTATAACTCTAGTTAAGGGTCACTGAATGTGACTATGCAAGGCAAACTCTACAGAACAGCAGGTCTATCACATTTGTAATGCATTTGAAGAACTGGGTTTTCCTTCCTTCATAAGAGCTATAACCCTGTTTGTTAGCTTTCCAATGAGATCAATTTTGTACAAAACAAAGTTCTAAAGCTCTTGTTATAGTGAAAATTTTGGGCAGAGGTCGGAATCCGACCCTTGTTGGCAGGTTTGAGAGGAAAAAAGAAAGAAGTGGAAGGTCGTGAAGCGATGATGTTAGACACATTAAAGGAAAATAAATAAGTTATGTTAAAAAATAGATGTCTATAATTATATTTTGATTGGAAAAATTTGTTAAAAATAATGAAAATGAAAGAATAACAAATTAAACATAAAATGGCTTTATCTATGGATGCTCCTTACAATTTATAATGGCTCTTTCATCACAAGAACCACCACATGACTCTAAGCATTATGTTTGCTAACTTCTCCCAATTATTGTCACCAATTACTCATAAGAGAAAGAATACTTAATTTAGTGTCAAAGGAAATATATCTCTACATAAGGAAATATATTTCTACATTAAAAATGGCAGATTTTTAGACAAAACTTAAATGGCAGCAGATCTACATTGAAGATGGAAAATTTCCAAGAATAATGGCAGCAGATTTGCATTGATTTTCTTTCATACTGATTGTATGATATATGATAGATGTATATATGATAAGGGCTGAAAATCAACTTGTATTTACTTCCTTTAAAAGCATATAAATCTGTGTATATAGGGCTGTAATCAGTAATGGAAAACACACCTTTTGTGGCAAAGAAACTGCTAAATTGTCAATTAGGAGCTTGAGTTTTATGATAATAGATGAATATAGAATGAAACATGTGTGGTATGTAATGACTGGTTTTGCCCCTTTCCTCTTCCATAAATTGTTTTGATGTAAGATTATGCTTTCTTTAGTGATACTTGGGATCAATTAATGGTTGTGCAGTGTTAGATATTCTTGCAAAGTGATTTTGTTTTGCGTGCTCTAATTTGTGCTAGAACTTCTTGGTTATTTTAAAGTTAGCTTGGTCAAATAAGATTGCAAAGATCATATTTGTTAGATTTCAAAATTAGTAACACTTATTGATAAGCTTTTGAAAGTACAAGCACTAAATGGGAAACTAAAATTATACTGCATAGTTAAAAAAAATAAAGAATACATTTTTTATATAATTATGTATTTGCTATGTATTTGGATACATTCAATAATAAATTTATATATTTAGAGTCATACATTATACTTACTAAAAAATAAGTATAATAATAAGAATAATATAGATTATGATAATGGAAAGACAACACTCTTATTTCATATAACTTTCAATTACATATCACTTATTCATCCTCCTACCATTGCACTTATTTATGTTGCTAGTATCAAAAGTCATAATGATTGTAGATTAAGATGAACTTCGATAGATTCAAATGAACTTTAAATAATGAGAAAAAAATATAAAAAGTAGTGATGTATGAAGGTATCTAGACATCCACATATACAATGAATAATTTTATAACACTTCTCATTGGATGTCTATTGTAGTCTTACACAATGAAAACTAACTCATTAAAAACCTTACTAGAAAAACTCAATGGTAAAAAACCTTAGTTAACGAAAAAAGAATGTAGTGTGAATTAACTCTCCCTTATCAATGTATCTCTTTAAATCCTTAAATTGATGCATTCTAATATTAAATCGCAATCCTTTAAATGTTATAGTTGGTAATGTTTTATAGAAAAAAATTGCTGGATTATCTTTTGAGTGAATCTATTGGACATCAATGTTACCACACTTATCAAGTTCATGTGTGAAAAAGAATTTTGGTGATATGTGATTTGCTCTATCTCCTTTGATGTATCATTTTTTAATTGAGTTATACAAGCAACATTGTCTTCATACAAACTGATTGGAGTTTCGCAGTTGGAGGATAAACCACATGTTTTACGAATATATGGGGTCAAGAATCTCAATCACATGTATTCTCAGCTAGTTTCATTAAATTCAAATATTTCAGCAAGATTCGATGAAGTCACAACTAATGTTTTCTTTATAGATTTTCATGATATAGCAATATTACTCATGATATAACAATATTAGGGCAAGTCCAACGCTTGAGCCATCAGGAGAGCCAAAGGTAAAAAAGTGTCCCTTTAGCATTTTTGCTCAATTTTTTCAGCTCCAACGGAAGAGCTATCTCAAGAGCTAAAATAGCTCTTCCCTTCACCATCTGCTATTTGTAGCAACCCGAACAGAAGAGCTATAATAAATATTCACATTGTTCAACGTAAATAAATCACCATCCTCTCTTCATCTCCGTTTCCTCCACCTCCCTAGGCGTCGCAAGAAGCAGGAAAGCCAGATGGGTCTGATTCTCCAGCAAGTAAATCTTGCATGTTTTACAAGAACGATCTTGGATAATTTAATTAATTATATCTTGTTTGTTAATTTTATTAATTGATAATATATTATTGTGCTATTAATTCAAAATTTAATAATTATAATGTTGAAGTGTTTTTTAAAAACAATTATTTAATTATATAATTTACTCCTATTAGTTGCATAATTAAACTACATACAAAATAATTACACTATATTTAAAATAATATAAAAAAATGGCTCTCCAAAATGGCTCTTACCATTGGAGCACACATCAACAAAAAAGCCATATAAACACTATTCAATGAGCCATTTTACAAATTTGGCTCTTAAAAATGGCTCTTACCATTGGACTTGCTCTTACAACACTTATTGTTTGAAATCAACTTTTATGTGGATTAGATAAATATCTTGCATCAACATAGCCAATTAATTTATGATTAATATTATTTGAATAAAATAGGTTCATATCGATATGTCCGTGCAGGTAAAAAAAAAACTTAATTTCATTCCAATGTCTTCGAGTAGAAGAACTATATCTTGTTAAAAAATTCACAGAGAATACTATATCAGATCATGTATTACTAGCAAAATACATTAGCGCACCAATTGCACTAAGTTATGATACTTCAAGACCAAGTAATTCTTTGTTGTTCTCATAAGGTCTAAAATGGTTATTTTTCACATCAAGTGATTAAACAAACATTGAGACACTCCATGGATGTGTTTTATCCATATAAGATCTTTTAAGGACCTTTTCTATGTAAGTTGAATCATAAATAAAAATTTCATTTGTTAAATGTTTGATTTGCAGGCGAAGATAAATTTTTTTTTTCTCAAATCTTTCATCTCAAATTTTTTCTTTAAATAATTTATTGTCCTTGGTATCTCTTCATGACTTCCAATTATATTTAAATCATTAACATACATAATAATGATAGCGAAATTGAATTCTTACCTCTTTATAATCTTGAACTAATTATTATCATTATAATAAATATTAACTTTTTCACCAATTTACTCAAAACAAATTAGCAATGTCAAGTCGCGTCATATTCAAAAGGTTAAAATAACTATCATTATTATCTTGATGTGGGTGAGAGAAAAATTACTTCTATGTTTTTCTCTTTTTCTTAGTGATGATTGATATAAATTAACAAGATGTTTCGCCATATGATAAGCACAAGACCAATTCCTTTTAATAACAATAGAGATTATGATAATGGAGAAAAGACACTCTTATTTCATAAAACTTTAATAAAATTTTCTATTTCTAGTATTAATTCATGTGCTTATTCTATTGTCATTAATAATCATCATTTTTGGCATAAGAAATTGGGGCATCCCAATTCTAATGTATTGAATCATCTTAAGAAACATGGTTATTTGGAGAATAAAAATTCACTTTCAAAAGAATTTTTGGATTGTAGCTCTTGCAAATTGGGTAAAACAAAATCATTATCATTTCCATCACATGGTAGTCGGGCTTCTAATTGTTTTGAAATTATTCATACTGATGTATGGGGGGTGAGACTTGTTCTCTCTCATGCTCAGTATAAATATTTTGTCACATTTATTGATGATGTTAGTCGTTTAACTTTGATATATTTTATTCGATCTAAAGCTGATGTGTTCTCAACATTTCAGGCTTTTGTTGCATTTGTTGAAACTGAATTTTATGCTCATATTATAATTCTACACTGACTCTGGGGGGGAATAATTTGCCAAAGAATTTCAAGAATATCTCAAAAACAAAGGGATTCTCTCTCAAAGATCTTGTCCTTGCACTCCTCAATAAAATAGAGTTGTTGAGCATAAGAATCGTCATCTTTTAGACATTGTCCGCACCCTATTAATTGATTCTTTAATACCTACTCGATTTTGGGTAGAAGCTTTGTCAACAATTGTTCATCTAGTTAATCATTTGTCGTCCCAAGTCCTAAAATTTGAATCTCCATACTCTATTTTATTTGGTGTTACTCCTGAGTATGATTCTCTTCATGTCTTTGGGTGTGTTTGTTTTGTTCACTTACAATTTATGATGAAAATACTCATAAAAATCATATCTCCTAAAATGTGGTTTTCTTTGAACACCAGAATTTCTTCCCATCTTGTCCCTCTTCAGAATCCACTTCTATTGAACTTCCTACATTTCATGATGATAGTCCATCTTATACCTTTGAATGTTTTAAGCCAGGAATTGTATATCAAAGACGTCATCCACCATCCACTTTGCCCCTTCTAGACACGGAACCGACATCTAATCATCCCCATCAATGAAGATGATCATCTCGAGTTTCACGCAACCCAAACAGGTATGGATACTGAGCAACTACTACTGATAGTACTTTGTTCCTAAGACTTATGCTCAGGCTTCTACTCAAGACTGTTGGCAACAGGCCATGAAAGAGGAACTTTAGGCTCTTTAGGATAATAACACATGTGATATTGGTTCTTGTCCTACTGGAATCAAACCTATTGGTTGAAATGGTCTCTGTATAGTCTAAAATAGGCACCCGGGCATGGTTTGAAAAGTTTCACACTACTCTTTTGAAACTTAAATTTATGTAGAGCCAATATGATGCTTCTCTGTTTCTTCAGCAAATTGTTATTGATATTGTTGTTCTTCTGGTATATGTGGATGATATTATTATAACAGGATTTGACATTCCACTTATTGAGAATTTACAGCGTTATCTTAACATTGCATTCCATATGAAGGATTTGGGACACCGTCAATATTTCCTTGGTTTACAGGTGCACTCTATGTCCAATGGGATTTTTGTACATAAAAAAAAATACACCCAAGAGATTAATTTAAAACTTTGTCAAAATGATAGAGACCTGTTACCCGATCCTTCCATATATAGACAATTGGTGGGTAGTTTGAATTATCTAACCATTACTCGACCACATATTTTTTTGCAGCATAACAAGTCAGTCAGTTTTTACAGGCTCCTCGTCAACCTCACTTAGCTGTTGTTAAAAGGATTCTTCGCTATCTTAAGGGTACATCTAGGCGAGAGTTATTTTTTCCTACTGATAATTCATTGCAATTAACAAGTTATAGTGATGCAGACTGGGCAGGATGCATGGATACACGTCGTTCTGTTACTAGATGGTGCATGTTTCTTGGAAATGCATTAATTTCATGGAAAAGAAAAAGGCAAGACCGAATCTCAAAATCTTCCACAAAATCTGAGTATCGAGCTATATCCTCTACATGTTCTAAAATTGTGTGGCTCTAGGGTTTGCTACGCAAACTTGTTTTTCCGCAGAACACTCCTACACCTCTTCATACCAATAACACAAGTACTATTCAAATTGCTACTAATCCTGTGTTTCATGAACCAATAACCATATTGAAGTTGATTGTCACTACATTCGTGAAGCTTTTGATCATAATATTCTTACACTACCTCATATTTCCACCGAGCATCAGACTGCTGATGTCTTTATGAAAGTTTTGTCTCGTCTTAGGCATCAATTCATGATTGACAAATTGATGCTTCTTGATCAACCAACATCAATTTGAGGGGGGATGTCAATAGTATATATATGGAAAGAACATCAACAGAATTTACAGCATATCAACAATATATGGAAAGCAAATTGTAGCAGAAAATCTTGTATTTATTATAGACTATAAATCGGGAATTACAAACTGTAATTTAGAGGATTTAATTCCTCCTTAAAAAATCAATGAATTACAGAACAAATTTACACATAGAAATTTGATATTTGTGACAAATGTTAAATATTAAATAAGCCAAAAGAGGAGCAATCATATCTTACAAACACATGCAAAAGTCATGAGAACCTTTGTTCGAAGTTATGATTCTACAAACTTGAAAAAAAGTGGCAATGTCCAAATAACTAATGCATGAATTTTTTCATACTAATATGGTAATTCTTTTCAGAGAAAATGAAAACACCTTACACAAGATAAATTCTATGACTTAAAAATATAAGATAAAATGAATTTTGAACTACTGCACGTGAATTGCTATGGCCTAGAGAAATTCAATCCTTCCAGCGGAATCATTCCATCCTATTCTGATCCAATGCTACAATCAAGAGATTTCTCAGGTGCTTTGGGTGTTCCATGAAATTCTAGATAGGTAGGTGGTTAGATGATAAACCTTTGTGTTTCTCATTCACATAATTATTCAAAAAATACGAGGATAGAAATGAAACTGCTTCAAACATGAGATACTGTTATGGAAAAACTTGGCTCTAGAATATAAGATGGGGACAGTTTGTGCAAGGGATGTAATCTTAGAAATCAATTACTGTCCTCGATCTCTAATATTTCATGATGTCCTCATGAACCTGACAGAATAATATAAAGACGCTCAATACATGGAGGATGCAATGAGAAAGCATGCTGCAAAATACTAGATGATGTTCTATTTTTATGACAATGCTTCATCATTCACTAATGTTTGGACGTCTATCGCCCCGCCTAAATGGATGGCATCTATAAACAAGCTAAGCACCATATAGCACCTGTTTTCGCAGGATCATCATAAGGAACTGCTTTCCCCTATTTGCAACAACTTTGAAGAAACAACAATACATCTTCTTTTACACAACAACAAAGTTTGGGAAATTTGGAGGTATGTTACTAGTTAGAAAGTGTTGAAGTTTATGAATTGATTGTTTTTCTGTTGTTTGATTGCAGGTTGATATATTTGAGAGAGATGCAAAGCTTTGAGAGCTGGGAAGAAGATAATTGCAGAGTAAAAGGTAAGATTGTATTTCTTACACTTTAAATGCTCGATGAAATGCTCTTATATAGTTCTGATTCTTGAGCATGTGTTTTACATTTGCTACAACCTATAACAGAATTATAACTACTTTTGAGAAGTCAATTACACTTTGTCAACAATTGTAAAGCTCTAACTTGAGCCCCTGTTTCTTCCTCTTCTTCGGTTAACAACCTTGCAGGCTTATTTTCTGCAGTTGTACATAGCTCAGTAAGTGGCTTAGTGTTCAACAGCCTCTCCTAAGCTACTTACTGGCTTCACCCCAAGCTTAAACCTTAATTGGTTAAACCTTTCCTTAAGCAATGCCTTAGTAAAAATGTCTGCAAGTTGATCCTCACTGCTGCAAAAACTTCATGCTAATTTTTCCCTTCTGCAGTGCTTCCCTTATGACATGAAACCTCCTGTTAATATGCCTAGTCTTTTGATGAAAGAATGGGTTCTTTGCCATAGAAATGGCAGACATGTTGTCACAAAACAGAGGTGTCACCTCTGTCTACATCTCCCTGAAATCATCAAGCACAAACCTCAGCCAAATGACTTGAGTTGTTGCTTCAGAAGCTGAGACATACTCGACTTCTGCTGTAGATAGAGCTACCGTGTTTTGTTTTACAGAAGCCCATGAAAAAACTCCACTTCCAAAGCTAAATGCATAGCCTGAAGTGCTTCGGCTATCATCTTCACTCCCAACCTAGTTTGCATCACAAAATCCAACCAATGTTGATGACTGATTTCGAGCATACTCAATTCTGTAATGTAGAGTTCCTTGCACATATCTTAGAACTCTTTTAGCAACCCCATATGCTTCTTTGTTGGCTGATTCATGAACCTTGACAGTAGGCTAGCAGCATACATTAAATTAGGCCTAGTAGTTGTCAAGTGTAGTAGGCTCTCAACTATCTTCCTGTAAGTGCATTCATCAGCTAACTCACTCCCATCTATCTTCTTTAGCTTTTCTCCAGTTGGCAGAGGAATTGAGACTGGTTTACAGTCTTCAAGACTGAACTTTTTAAGCAAAGATTTGGCACACTTGCTTTGGTGAATGATGCCTTGACTGGTTTGTAGCACTCCCATTCCCAAAAAGTGATGGAGAAGACCAAGGTCAGTCATCTCATACCTTTGCATCATTTCTCTTTTGAATTCATCCATCAACGCAACACTGTTGCTTGTATAAACTTTGTCATCTACATAGATGGACACAATAATCTGCTTCCCTTCATTGTCAATCTTTGTATAGGGGGTAGCTTCACTTGCACTCCTCTTAAACTTGCACATAGTGAGATATGCATCAATCTCACTATACCAAGCCCTAGGAGCTTGTTTCAGCCCATAAAGAGCCTTCTTCAGCTTATACATCTTGCTCTCTGCTTTCTAAGCCTTCGGGTTGCTCAACATAGACTTCCTCTTTAAGCACCCCATTTAGGAATGCTGATTTAACATCAAGCTGAAATAATTTCCAGCTCTTTTGACTTGCTAGTGCAATTAAGGTCTGAATTGTGTCTAACCTTGCAACTAGAGCAAAGGTTTCATTGTAGCCTTGCCTTGTGTTTGTGGACTGTTCCATCTAGGTTCAACTTTGTATTGAACACCCACTTGACCCCAATCACTGGTTTGTCAGCACGCCTATTCACCAACTCCCAAGTGTTGTTCTTCCTAATCATTTCAAGTTCTGCATTCATAGCTTCTTCCCAAGCTATTTTAGCTATTGCTTCTTTGTAATTTTTAGGTTCCACAATGCTCATGTGGCACCTTGCATAAATCTCCTTAAGAGATCTAAGCTTTACTGGAGTTGAGGTTGGTGATGATTGAATACTGCTGCATTCAGTTCCATTTCCAGTCGGCACAACTGGTGAGTACACTTCATCATCAACAAAATGAATTCTTTCAGTTAGTTCTTCTTCACTTGCATTAACATCCACTTCCAAGCCTTTGAACCAAGGCTATGACATAACAGCCACCTGCTGTTGTTCTTCCCAACTGAAGAATTTATCTTCATCAAACACCACACTCCTTGACAATACAATCTTCTTAGATTGTATCACATAGATTCTATACCTCTTCTCACAATTACCATATCCAACAAAAATCCCCTTCTCAACTTTGACATCTAGCTTCTGCCTTAAGTGTGCTGGGATATGAATGTAGCATATGCATCCAAACACTTTCAAGTGTTTGATGCCTGGTTTTCTTCCAGTAAAGACCTCAAATGGAGTCTTGTTGAATACTGAAGAAGTGTAGCTTCTATTCTGCAGGTATGCAGCTGTGTTGACAGCCTTAGCCTAGAAACTTAGAGGTAAACCCTTCTCTGTCAACATTGACCTTGCACTTTCAATGATAGTTCTGTTTTTCCTCTCAGCCACTCCATTTTGCTGAGGGGAATAGGCTACTATCAGCTGCTTTTCGATGCCAATCTCAGCACAAAATTCCTCAAATTCTTGTGAGGTATATTCTCTCCCTCTATCACTTCTTAGCTACTTCACTTTGTATCCACTCTACAGTTCAACTAGTGCTTTGTATTTCTTAATCACAGTCAATGCATTAGACTTGTTCCTACAAAAATACACCCAACACATTCTAGAGTAGTCATCAATAAAAATGATGAAATACCTATTACCCCCATTAGACTCATGTTGCATAGGTCCACACAAATCTGTGTGTACCAACTGCAGTGGATAGCTTGATCTCCATGCTTCTCCCTTATCAAACTTCTCCTTGTGGTGTTTCCCTGTCACACACCCTTCACAAACTTCTTTGATTTCTGTTAAGGCTAACAGTCCAGTCACCATTTTTTTGCTTTGCATTTTCTTCATGCTAGCAAAGTTTAGATGGCCTAGTCTTCTATGCCATACCCAAGAATCCTCAACTAATGATGCCTTCCTTGCTGCAGGCATTAAGGATTCTAATGACAGTGGGAAACATCGATTTCCCTTCATCACTACCCTGGCTAACACATTGGTAAGCCTCTCATCATCAAATATCACTGTTGTATTTCCCCCAAATAGGATGTAGTATCCATGCTCCATCATTTGCCCTACACTTAGGAGATTTTCATCAAATCCGGGAACCAACAACACTTCACTTATATACATTCTTCCCCTTCTGGTTTCAACCACCAAAGTACCCTTTCCAGTGGCTTGAACTAAGTCACCCGAGCCCATTTTCACCTTACATTTAATTGATCTGTCAATATCAATTAAACTTGAATCTTATGAAGTCATATGTTTACTACATGCACTATCTACAAACCATTCATCGTTGTTCTTTATACTTGCCGCATGACAAGCATAGAAGAGATTTCCAGTGGACACTTCTTCTTCTTGTGCACATTGCATTCCTTTGTGTTGTGCCCAAATCTACTGCATCTTCCACATTTTACCTTGCCTTTGTATCTACAAATACCAAAATGGTATTTTTGACATACTTGACATTGTGGCTTCACACCTTGGCTGTTGCTAGCTTGTCTGTTTTGTGAGTTGTAGTGCATGTTATTGTTGATTCCAGTCTTGTGATTCCAGTTTCTGTTTTGACCTTGCCAACCTTGATTTGTCTTCATACATGAGCCTTTATTTCCACCATGAAATTGATTACTGCCAATTTTCAAAGTGCTAAATGCTCATTCAATACCATTAATCTTCTCCCTCTCATCATGCATACCTTCTCTCTTGTCAAAAACTTTAATTGAGGCAATCACTTCCTCAATTCTAAGCACGTCTAGGTCTCTTGTTTCTTCAATTATTGAAACAATAGACTTGGAAACAATTCATTTGTAATTGCTCCTTGAATGAAACTTAGAGCTTTTGCATTTTTGATCTTCATTTCTCTTGAAGTAGCAGATACAACTACTGTTTTTGAAGTTTCATCTTCTGCTCCTTTTTTCAGCTTCATTTTCATGAGATATCATGCCAATCTCAATCACCTCCCATATATCATATGCAATTAGGACAATCTCCATCTTTACTACCCAGAAATCATAATTACTTCCATTAAATTGTGGAGTTTTTAGGTCTCCTCCAGAACTTGATGATCCTGCCATGCTTTGATATTGAATTCTGATTGATTGTTTGATTTTCACAATATACGCCCCTTCTTGAATTGAATTAGAGCTCTAATAGCATGTCAAAGTTTATGAATTGATTGTGGTTTTTTTATGGTTTGATTGCAGGTTGATATATTTGAGAGAGATGAAAAGCTTTGAGAGCTGAGAAGAAGATAATTGCAGAGTAAAAGGTAAGATCGTATTTCTGTATTTCTTACACTTTAAATGCTCGATGAAATGCTCTTATATAGTTCTGATTCTTGAGCATGTGTTTTACATTTGCTACAACCTATAACAGAATTGTAACTACTTTTGTGAAGTCAATTACACTTAGTCAACAATTGTAAAGCTATAACTTGAGCCCCTGTTTCTTCTTCTTCGGTTAACAACCTTGCAGGCATATCTTCTGCAATTGTACATAGCTCAGTAAGTGGCTTAGTGTTCAACAGAAAGTCCCCAGCTCAATATTTACTCTATATGAACATTGGCCTTTAAAGGATATATGCAACGAAATGTTTTGTTTTCTATGATGTTTTGGATACTTCAGTCCATCTAGTTAGCAGAAAACAATCTATCTTCAATAACTTGGTTATAGATTGGGATGATTTTTTGGCATGAGTACACTAAGCACTTGGATGTGATCCATTTGCAAGAAAATTTAATTGATCAGGTTTTGTTGTCAATGCCTTGTTATATTTACTGCCACATTTTTATCACTCTTCTAGAAGGATTTGGTTAAGACCATCCCCTTGATGTGTTTTCCTCTTGGGCACTGGTTAATAATAAACACTTTCTCAATTCTCATTAAACTATATCCGAAAACACATAACTTCAAATTCATGAAGAAGATAAAACAAATTACCATTTCGTAAGCCCTCAAATAAAACAACGATAAGACATAATTAATTAATGTGTATATTGAAGACACGATGGTTTGACAAAAAAAAAAGATTGAATCCAAACACAAATAAATAGAGATTGGAGTAAATACCGCTTGTCGTCCATGCTTTCAAGCATCTCCATCTTCTTTTTTTTAGACCACAAATCTCTTGCTCTAAGAATTGAACATACTTCTTCGACTCATCTGCACATTTTTTGAAAAACATAAAGATAAATAAAAATGCGAGAAATAGAGCATCTAGGTGAGGTCCGATTTTCTGGCAGCCAAAGCGACCTCAAACTCGATGCATTTGACGATATCTGACTAAATCTCTCTAGTTATCTGAATGTTAGCTTCGATTTCCTCATTTACCTAAACATTGAATTTATTTATTTTAGGAAGAAAAACACCAAATTCTTGTTGTAGTAATAAGAATTAAGAACCCATCGGCCTCTCTAGGGTAATATAGTAATTGCATTGAAGAGAGGAGAAGATAAATACTTGATCAAGCATGTCTTTTAGAGAAGAGATTTGACAGAGAATCGCTCATGAATCGTCCATTGCGTTTTGGTTTATTGCTCTTTTACTTTCCCGCTTTATATCTATTTCTTTGTTTTAAACATTTTTTTCTTTGGCACATGAAAATATGAGAAAATCTACGGTGCTCGTGAAGTAATTACCAGAATTTGGGAAGTAATTAGGACTATTTTACTATTATATTTCATGGAAAATAATTTCTTAGAGTTTACTTTTTCAGATTTATTTGTCATTAGAAAAATCAATCCATAGTATTATTGAGCTACCTGGCATTTCCTTGCATATATATAGGTCTTCATATTATTTAATAATTGTGTGAACAAGTTTATGCATTTAGCTAGTTTGGATAAGGTGGTTGTAGAGGGTTTTATAAGGGAGAGGGTAAATTAGCTTATACTCAATAACCTTTTGTACATTTCAGTTAATGGAATAGATAATGGTAGTAATTGTTTTTGGCTTTTTTAGAAGGTTTTTTCATGGGCAGAATGTGTTGTCTCTTGGTGGGATAGTTTGAGTATTGGCTTGCTTTCTAAGGAATGGTGTGGATAAATTTATGTTTGCTATAGAAGGGATAAACATTTGGAAGTTGCTTTTAACATTGTTCATTTTCTTATACTTTTTCATCCTAGTAAAGTTTTTCTTCTTATTAAGGTTGGTGATTTTTCATTTCTCTTAACTACAATCAATATGTATATAAAGTGTTGAGTTATGGTTCCCACATAAGGTTTAAAGTAACGATTTTAGAGTAAAGATTTTAAAGGTGTTATAAAATAGTTAATATCTTTTTTTTCTAACAATGGTGCATTCACTTGAGTGGCTAATAAGGGAATATATTGCATACATATTTTAAGCCATTGTTGCTCTATTTTAGAGTTTTGTTGGAGTTTTAGCAAATTATCTAGAGTCTTAGGTATCTCTTAGAACTATTTACTTCTTGAGAAATCAATGTATTTTCAGGTATTTAACTACTGGAATATGCAGAAATTGAGATTATATGAAGAAGCAAACAATGGGAGGAGCTTATAATTCAAACACTGGTTGGTTTGCCTAGACAAGCCTGAGCACTAATTGTTTTTGAGGTATAACGGGAGTTATACAACTCCGTTTCAAGTAATCTTTACCTTTTTGAAAAGAAGATACACAGGCCTACAACTCTTATTCAATGAGAAGAACCCAATGTTGCTTTTTTAAGTCCAAAAATCGAGCTAAATGCAGAGTCCGAATCAGACCAGGAATCCATGCGACCTAGACACTTTCTCATGTTTAGGACCATATCTAGAGTTAAAGATGTCGAATAATTGCGAGATCAAGTCCATTGGAAATAAAATTGGATTGTCTACAACTTTTCCAGAAATAGAGGAGTCGTAATTCACAAGTTTATTGCCCGACATTGGCTCGTAATATCAAGAAGGCGCAGAATCCACGTTTTCCTTTGGAGGAAAAACTCAGCATATATATATATATATATCTTGTAAGGCACCAGCTAAAGGGAGTCTTTTGGAGAGGACAAAACCCTAAAAACATTACAAAAGAGAGGACGTAGCATCTAGGAGAGGAGGCAAGCAAATCAGAAAGAAAGAAGTCAAGAACAACATCCCCTTCAAGACATCCAACTTTCCAATTTTCCCATACTCTTGAGTGATGTTCATCGTATCAAGTTTGTTTCTTTTCAATTTGCTATGGAGTAGTTTTTAATTCTGGGATTTTTGATATGGCCTAGCTATGAATATGTGAACAATTTATGTGATTTAATTAATCTAATTCTTGTTGAGTGTTTCATTCTATGCTTAATGCTTGTATACGCTTGATCATCGTTGCATGATTTGGGATTCAATTTGAGACTAAGAAGTGATAATTGTTTCAGCCATTGTTTGAAATACCATAAGAAATCTATAGGATAGAGATATCTATGGAACTTGTGTAATCGTGCAAGGTTTTATCATTCTTAATATATTTTGACGAGTTTTAGAATTTTCACGGAGAGGTAGGAAGTTTGCTTGTTAAAATAATTCATTGATGCTCGAGAGAGATTAGTGATTAAATTAGTAAAACCTGTTATCAATAATAAGAAGGAAATTTTGAGAGGATTAATTCAATTGATAAAATTCACATAAGATTAGTTATGGTGAAATCAGAAATCCTAGGATCTATTAAACTTGATTTCAACACCATTTAATTTTTTGCTTGTTTGTTTTAATTATTCTTAGTTTCATAAACGTTTATAATTGAACTATCAAATAGATAGGGATTTAATAATTTTGATACTTATTGATAATTTCTGCAAATCACTACTCTACTCATCACTTTATTACTTGTTATGATTCGTCCAGTTGTGATTTCTACCAACAAGTTTTTGGCGCCGTTGCCAGGGATTTAAGATAAAATTGTTTAAAATATCAGTACTTGTTAAATTCGATCTAATTTGATTTATTTTTGTTTGTATTGCATGAGAAAGAACAAAAAGCAATCGTTGTTACTTTAAAATTCGGAGATAGAGAGAACTGCAAGGGGATTAAGAAAGAAAACGCGAGAGAGTGAAAACAACTTAAGGATCATGGAAAACAATGAGAATCCTGAGTATGACACACGGGCTTTGAGAGATTTTGCTCTCCCACAGGTAATAGGAATCCGTTCTGTTATTAGAAAACCAAGGATTGAGGCCCATAAATTTGAGATTAAACCAGCAATACTGCAAATGATTGAGACTTTAGTTCAGTTGTATGGGTTGCCAAGTGATGATCCTAACGCCTATATTGTATTTTTCTTGGAGATCTGTGACACATTTAAGCTTAACGGTGTTATTGATGATGCCAATCGCCTTAAATAGTTTTTGTTTTCTCTGCAAGATAGAGCGAAGAACTGGTTAAACTCCATGCCTTTAGACTTGGTCATCAGTTGGGAAGATTTAGCTTAGAAATTCCTTGCTAAATTTTTCCCACTAGCCAAGACAGCAAAGATGTGTATTGAAATCTCTAATATTGCCCAACTTGAGAGTGACCACTATATGAGGCATGGGAGAGATACAAAGATTTGCATAGGCGATGCCCTCACCATGGACTGCCAAAGTGGATGTAAGTGCAAAATTTTTACAATGGATTGAATGTGTCAACAAGAACACTATATGATGTAGCTTGAGGAGGAGCTTTTATGAGTAAGTCACAATATGATGCTTACAACTTATTGGAAGAAATATACATGAACAATTACTAGTGGCCAAATGAAAGAAGCATACATAAGAAGACGGTTGGGGTGCATGAAATTGATGCAATCACAAAATTAACAACTCAAGTTCATTCATTGACTCAACAACTAAAGGGCACTCAACTGATAACAAATGCCATCCATATAACATGTGAGTTTTTCCATGGAAATCATAAAATTAAAGAGTTTCAAGTTGGGAACCCTTTCACTCAAGTAGGACATGCTCATTTTGTGTCAAATTACAGCCGACAGAACAACCCCTATAGTGTAACATATAATCCTGGTTGGACAAATTATCCTAATTTCTCATGGAACAATCAAATTGTCATGAAGAATCCAGTTATGCCATCCTCAAGTGAGCAAACGAAGGAGAAATCCAAACTTGAAGAAGCTATGACACAATTAGCAAACAACACCAGCAGATTCATGACTGAAACAAACACCAATCTGCAAAACCAACTAGCTTTAATTCGAAATTTGGAGGTTCAAGTTGCCCAACTAGCCAACATACTGAAGGGTAGACAACAAGAAAATCTACCAAGCACAACTAAAATTAATCCTAAGGAGCAATGCAAGGCCATCACCTTAAGAAGTGGAAAAGAAATGGAGCGGACTGCTGGAAACAAGAGTGCAAGCAAAAAAGAGGAGCAAGTGGCCAAACAACTTCAAAACATAAAAATATCTGACCTTCTGCCAGAATCAACACAACAAATAATGCATAGAATTCCATTTCCACAGTGACTCAAGAAGAATAAACCTGATAAGCAATTTTCTATATATCTTGATGTGTTTAAGAAATTGCAGATTACATTCCTTTTGCAGATGCTCTTGAACAAATGTCAAGTTATGTGAAAGTTCTGAAGGACATCCTCTCAAACAAAAGAAAGCTAAAGGAATATGAGACTGTTGCTCTCATTGAAGAATGCAGTGCCATTTTGTAGAAGAAATTACCTTCTAAACTTAAAGATCCAGGTAGTTTTACTATACCATGTTCCATTGGCACTCTATATTTGAAAAGGCTATATATGATTTAGGTGCAAGTATTAATTTCATGCCTTTATCTATTTTTAAGAAGCTTGGTTTAGGTGAAGCAAAGCCAACAACAATAACACTGCAACTAGCTGACCGGTCACTAAAGCATCCAAAAGGAATAATTGAAGATGTACTGGTGAAAGTGGGCAAGTTCATCTTTCCAGCAGACTTCATCATACTGGATATTGAGGAGGATAGTGAGATCCTTATCTTGCTTGGCCGACCATTCTTGGCCACTGGAGGTGCATTGATTGATGTGAAGAAAGAGGAGTTGCGATTAAGGGTGAATGAAGAGGAGGTGATTTTCAATTGTTCAAAGCCATCAAACAACCAGATATGGGGGAGAGCTGCTTCAACATTCAAGTGGTGGACTCCTTAATTATTGACAAAGTCAAGTGGCCAACTAATCCATTGGAAGCATGCCTGGTAAATAATGCACTTGAGGAGGATGCGGATATAGCAAAATATACATGTTGGATGGACTCTTTTGAACCTAATCGAAGGAAGTATTTTGAAGATTTGGGACAAGCGCCTCCAAAGCCGAAATCAACTAGTTAACAAGCACCAGTTCTGGGATTGCAACCTCTTCCAGAGCACCTTCATTATGCATACCTTAGAGAAGCCTCCACTTATCCTGACATCATCTCTTAAAATCTCTATAATGCATAAGAAGAAAAATTGTTGAGGGTGTTAAGAGAATATAAGCCAGCTCTCGGGTAGGTATTGACAGATATCAAAGGCACCAGTCCCTCCATTTGCATGCACAAGATTCTGTTAGAGGATGAAGTCAAGCCAATAGTAGAACATCAGATAAGGCTTAACCCGACAATGAAAGAGGTAGTCTGAAAAGAAGTTCTGAAATGGTTAAATGCTGATGTTATTTATCCAATCTCTGACAACTCATGGGTGACCCCATTTCAAGTTTTGTCAAAGAAAGGAGGAATGACGGTGGCAAGGGATGCAGATAACAGACTGATACCTAGTAGAATGAAAACTGGATGATGGATTTGCATGGATTAATGAAAGCTCAACAAGGCAACTTGATGCGACCATATTATTTGATAGTTTCATCCATATTTACCTAGTGTTTTGCATATGTTTTGTGTATAAAATGCCTTGATATTCTTTGTTTTATGTTTTGAAGGCATTTTTGGATGACAGATGCAGAAAGGAGGTAATTGGAGCTGATTGACAAATTTGACCTTTAGTCGGTGCTTTGTGTAGAGCGGAAGCTCTAGAGATCAAAATGAAGTGATTCTAGTGGCATTCAAAAGATAACATCCATAACTTTATGTAAAGCTAAGGAAAAAGAAATAGAATAAGGAAGATCATGGAAATCGCAGCCTTCAAAGTCAAATCTTGCAATCTACGATATCAACCTTTGTCCATTCAAACTTCAAACTATGGAGCTACTGAAGTCCTATTGCTGAAAACCCAATTGTGTTGGATTCAGGACTCAAAGAACTATAAACGCTCCAAATTGTAGCTCAAAACGATGTGTTATGAATGAGATATGAATTTTACAAGGGGCAACTAAATTCTGCCAACTTAAGGAAGGACTATTTTGTAAAATAGATACTAGGGTTTCTAAGCATATATAAAAGAAGAGAGGAGCAAGGAAGTTTCAGCCAGCAGCAAAGAAAACACAAATCTTCCTCCTCCAAACCCTAAATCATGTTTTCTTCCATCTTTTTATTTAGTTGTTCAATAAACATGCAAGGCTCTCTTTTGCTTGGTTGCAAGGACACGGAAACCTTCAGATTTCAAGAACTGTAAGATCTATTTTTACCTCAATTTTTCAGTTTATATGATGAATAGGTTTGTTCTCCTATGCTTATTTTCCTATGATTGTTTATTTAATTGCTAAGAGCGGACTCGAAGTTATTATTGTAGACAATCGATTGCTAAGTTTGATATCAAAACCGGAGTTGTGATATATGAACTTATGAAGCAACTAAGTTAATAATTGTAGCGGATCTATGTTATTAATCTTAGAGAGAACATTCAATTAAACTAAACATATATTGCAGACAATTATGTTTCTTAATTGATCAATTTATCTAGATTTTAATGCTGCCATTGAATCAAATTACTAGTGCGGACACTATGGTTGTTTGATGGTTAGGGTAAGTTATACGGCGGATCCGTTAACGAACCAATTTTAAGAAGAGATAAATATTTTGAATATAAATTGATGTGTCGTTTCCATGATCAGTTCTGATTTTTGTAGGTGGATGTTGACTTGTGACGAAGGTTTGCTTTATTGATAAATTTCAGTTTTATATAAGTTTGGCTTAGTTTGTTTTAGCCTAGCCTAGACAACTTCCAACCCCCCTAATTGCATAGCATATAGCATGAAAATCTTAAATAAATTGTCCTTGTGGGATCGACCCCTTGCTTGCTCTATACTATCTTGTTTGATTTGTTTTAAGGTAGGGTAATTAATTTGTGTGACCGCGACATCGCCACACAACTCACAAAGATCACTTCCCTTAACCATTCATTGATCAAATATTGGGCAGGTTAGCCGGACATGAATACTATTGTTTCCTCAATGGTTATTCAGGATACAACCAAATAGACATTGCACCTGAAGACCAAGAGAAGACCACTTTCACTTGCCCTTATGGTACTTTTTCTTTCAAAAGAATGCCTTTTGGGTTGTGTAATGCACCAGCTACCTTTCAGAGGTGCATGGTGGCTATCTTTTTAGATATGGTGGAGCAAATCATTGAGATCTTCATGGATGACTTTTTTGTATTTAGGACTTCTTTTGATGACTGTCTTGCAAAGTTAGCGTTGGTTTTAGAGCATTGTGAAAAAAACAAACTTGGTATTGAACTAGGAAAAATGTCACTTCATGGTAAAGGAAGATATTGTGTTGGGGCACCAGATTTCAAAAAAATGAATAGAGGTAGACACACCTAAAATTGAGGCAATAGAAGCTTTTGCCACCAACTACAGTAAAGGGGGTCAGGAGTTTCCTTGGACATGCAACATTTTATAGGAGGTTCATCAAAGACTTCTCTAAAATATCCAAACCGCTATGCAATTTGCTGCTAAAAGACACGAAGTTTCAGTTTGATGAATATTTCAAAACAACCTTCTGCTATTGAAAAAGAAGTTGGTGACAGCTCCTATTGTAATTGCACCAGATTGGGAGAAACCATTTAAGCTGATGTGTGATGCATGTGATTATACAATTGGGGTAGCACTAGGGCATAAAAAAAACAATGTGTTTCACACCATATACTATGCCAGCAGAACACTTAATGATGCCCAACTCAATTATGCCACAACCCAAGAAAGATGTAGTATTTTGCAAATTTTAAAAAGGGAAAATACATGAGTGCCCTTGGTGGCTTAGAATTAGGTGTGTAAATAAATTAAGGGCAGGGTAGTAATTGCATGAGCTTATAAATATAAATAGAAAAGAAAAGAAAAGAAAAACAAAAACAAAAAAAAGAAAGGAAATAGATCTGAAATTTGAGAGAGAGAATCGGGAAGAGAGGAAGAAAGAAGAAGAGGAAGAGAAAAGAGGGAAAAAGAAGAGGAGGAGAAAAGAAGAAGGAGAAATAAGTTGTTAAGGTAATGTGTATGTTTTATTATGTATAAATGTGATTATTAGCTATGATTTTTGCTTGTATTGATTGTTAGGGTTTGAGAATTTTATTTGGGTTTGATTGATGAATTAAGAGAGATGTTAAGGGTTGAATGTGTTGGGTAATGGTTTAATTAGTTTGATTGTAGATGATTTTGAAGTTTTGAGATGTTTGGTTTAAGAAAATATTGAGAAAAATGGTGATATAATGTTGAGAAATTTTGAAAATCCCTTGCTGGAATTCTGGGTTGAGGTTGAAGATGATGAAAATTCATTTTGGTCCTTTTTGTGAAAATTTCACTTTAGTCCATGAACTTTGGAAAAAATTACAGTTTGGTCCCTGGAGTGAAATTGGAGATTCTGGATAGAATTGAGGATGAATTATGGACAAGATTTTAGGATAGCTATGAATTTATGAAGTGTTCAATTTAGTCCTTCAATTTGATAAAAATACAATTTGACCCTAAAAATATAGGAAAAATTCAGAATGGTCCCTAAGAGAAATATTAGTATTTTAGATTGGTTTGATGGATAATTGAAGCTCATTTGATGAATTAATATCAATTTTACGAATTGTGTATTTTAGAACTAGACTTCGGAAGAAACCGTTGTTTTAGGTTTAAGAAGAAATGGATAGTTTGATTCAAAAACACATAGGATTATGATTTGAACTCTTAGATATGTTATTAAAGGTATTTTACTTCTTTTGATTCATTTTTGAGTATATCTTCTTTTATATATTCAGATAATCCCGATATTCAACCCGCGGGACATCAATATGATTTCGTCAACATTCTGCTTCTGAACCTTGTTTGCTTTTGAGTCCGGTGAGTGGATAATATTTAATATGCATGATAATAGTATAAATATTTGAATTTGCTAGTATGAATTGGATTATGCTTTTTGATAATATATACCTTGATTATATTCTTGATACGATAAAGCATAATCATTTGTTGAATATACGTTCTTGATATGAGCCTATATCTGTTTGTGAATTGATAGCTCCTCATTTGATTGATACCATGAGTTGAGCCTTGAGATATGAATATGTCTATTTGATTATAATATATGCTTACGGTATGCTAGTCAGAATATCCATGCTAACAGGGTAGTGTTAGCCTTTGTGCACATCGTATCTGAAACCCTAGTTGGTCGGGGGAGTCACCAACCTGTGTGGACTGATCATCCCACAGTACGGAGCCTCATGCTCATTGTATTTTGATTTTCTGATGAGCTTTACCTATACATTGTTGTTATGACCTATTTGAGAAACTTCTTGTAAGAACATCGAGCCGATTTGATATAATACTTCTCTTTGTTGTATTATCTCGTATGTGTATATTGGATATTATCTACTCACTGAGTTGTTGAACTCACCCCCTCATTATTTATCATTTTCAGGGTTGTAGCTTGCTAGCAGGTCATTTTTGTCATACTCTTGGAACCTGCTATTTTGGTTGAAGTTGACACTTTTTGTTCATATGTCTAGGTAGTGCTCCACAAGTATAACAATATGTAATCAACTCTTGTATAAAGACAATTGAATTGTGTTATAAAGTTTACTTTGTTATTTCTGCTACGTTGAACTCTGAATATGAATGATAAGTTTGTGTGTAAGTTTGGGTTCGCATAGGTGTGGAACCTTGGAGGGGACCATGCCTATGTGCCGATCATGGATCCAGGAATCGAGTCATGACAAAAGAGATGCTTGTTGTGGTCTACACCTTTGATAAGTTTCAGCCTTATTTAATGGGAAACAAGGTGTTGGTGTATATTGATCATGCTGCAATTAGACACCTAGTGTCCAACAAAGATGCCAACCTAGAATCATCTGTTGGATCCTGTTACTCCAAGAATTTGATGTAGAAATTACAGATAAAAAAGGGACTGAGAATATGGTGGCAAATCACCTTTCAAGGATGGAACTGACACAACAACTGGAGCTTAAATTCACTATTATAAATGAAAGCTTTCCTGATGAAAGAATTTTAGCAATTTCACTGACATTTTCACTCCTGGTATGCAGATTATGTTAACTTTCTTGTAGGTAAGATCATCCTGCCAAGTTTTTCGTACCAACAAAAGAAGAAATTTCTTGTCGAAGTCAAACACTATTTCTAGGAGGAGTCGATACTCTATCAGCATTGTGCAGATCAAGTTATTAGGAGGTGCATTCTAGAAGAGGAAATGGCAAACATATTGAAGAACTGCCACACTTGAATATGGGGGGTACTTTGGAGCGCAATGCACTGCAACCAAAGTTTTGCAGTCTGGTTTTTATTGGCCCACCATGTTTAAAGATGCTCATGCTATTGTTAGTGCTTGTGATAGATGTCAGCATACAAGGAATATATCTCGATGAAATGAAATGCCACTGTAGAATATCCTAGAAGTTGAATTATTTGATGTGTGGGGCATCAATTTCATAGGACTTTTTCCATCATCCAACACCAACAAATACATTCACTTAGCAGTGGATTATGTATCAAAGTGGATAGAAGCAATTGCAACACCTACAAATGATGGCAAGCTTGTACTTAATTTTCTATGGAAGAGCATCTTTACTAGATTTGGTACTCCTAGAGCCATCATCAGTGATGAAGGAACTCATTTTTGCAGCAAGTAGTTTGAAGCACTTTTGTTTAAATATGGAGTCCGACACAAAAGAACATTGGCTTATCATCCGCAAACAAATGGCCAAACACAGGTATCAAATACGGAGGTGTAGAGAATTCTAGAGAAAACAATTGGTAACTCCTGAAAAGAGTGGGCAAGAAACCTAGATGATGCATTGTGGGCTTATCAGACACAATTTAAAATACCATTGGGAATGTCTCCATATTGCTTAGTCTTTGGGAAAGCATGCCATCTCCCTGTTGAATTAGAGCATAAGGCGTATTGGGCAATGAGGCAGCTGAACATGGATCTACAAACTGCAGGTGAGAAACGAATTTTGCAAATCAATGACATGAATGAATTCTGCAATGATTCTTATTAGAATGCTAAAATCTACAAACAAAAGACTAAGGCATGGCATGACAAGCATATCGCACGTAAGGAATTTTCCCCTGGTTAACAAGTGTTGCTCTTCAACTCATGACTTGGCTTGTTTCGTAGTAAGCTTAAATCACGATGGCCATGGCTATTCATAATTCACGCAGACATTTTGCAACCAGCACTACATTCTTGCTGAGTAAAAAGGGAAGTGTTTTGTTTACCTTTCTCTTTATTTATTTATTTTCTTTTCCCTTTCCCATTGAGGACAATGTGAAATTTAAGTTTGGGGGGGATACATGCATATTTACCTATGGCTAAATTTTGGTTGAAATATTTTTTTCAAAACGGAGGGTGAGTTTAAGATGCACTTAGGATCAACATTAACACTTTGAGGTTCTTCATTATGTTAACATGACATTCCTCGACTTAGACTAGGCAATATCTTATAAAGAAAGTTTAATTATACTCATTTTCTTGGGAATTATCGAAGTACATCTTTTCTTTCATGGTTCTCTGAGTTTAAAAGATAAGTGTGATGTTTTTCTTGAGATTATCCCCTTTGATCCAGTCCTAAACAAGGTTTAAGCAAATAAGAGTGATAGCAATTAAGAAATTGAATGAATACATATATTTGAAATTGATCTACTCCAATGTTTCGAGTTGCTTAGTAACTAGGGGTATTCATCACAAATATTTGCTTTTACGTCAACGACAACTTGAAATATGAGTAAGTAAAGCACTTTTAGTTTGTGACTTTTTAAGTAACCGGATGCACTCATCACAAATATTTGTATTCGCGTCAAAAGACAAGTTACAACATGAAGAAAATTTGAAAGTAAAAAAAAAAAACAGAGAAGAAAAAAAGAAGAATTATCGCTCTAGCTTGCTATCTTGTTTGTAGTAGTAAGGAGTAATTGCAGGAAAAATATTGCATGATTAAATTATGTTGGTTACATGATACATATGACTGAGTTTGGAAGTATGTACAGAGATTTGAACTAGAGAAAGTAGGTATACTTAATTTTCTTTTATTTTATATTGCCTATAAAAGTTAAGGTGTCAATGTTTGCATAATGGATCCTTCGGTGTTGAAAGTTGAACTTAGATAAAATCTTACTCTCCGTTGTAATGGTTTCCTTTTGCTTGAGGACAAGCAAACATTCAAGTTTGGGGGTATTTGATAAGGGAATATATTGCATACATATTTTAAGTCATTACTACTCTATTTTTGAGAATTTCAATGGATTTTCAGGAAATTGTCTAACATTTTAGGTACCTTTTAGAATTCTTAATTTCTTGAGTATTCAATATATTTTCAGGTATTTAACTAATGGAATATGCAGAAATTGAGATTATATGAAGAAGCAAACAATGGGATGAGCTTAGAATTCAAACACTGGTTGGTCTGCCTAGACAAGCCTAAGCACCGATTGGTTTTTAAGGTATAACAGGAGTTATACAACTCCGTTTCATGTTTTCTTTAGCTTTTTGAAAAGAGGATACATAGGCCTACAACTCTTATTCAATGAGAACAACCCAATTTTTCTTTTTTGAAGTACAAAAATCAACTCGAAATGCAAAGTCCGAATCAAACCAGGAATAAAGTTGTTTTTGCAGTATTGCTGGTTTAATCTCAAAATTATTGGCCCCAATCCTTGGTTTCCTGATAACATAACAAATTCCTGCTACCTGTGGGAGAGCAAAATCTCTCAATGCCCGTGTGTCATATTCAGGATTCTCATTGTCTACCATGATCCTTAAGTTGTTTTCACTCTCTCGTGTTTTCTTTCTTAATCCCTTTGCAGTTCTCTCAATCTCTGGGTTTTAAGGCAACAACAAATGCTTTTTGTTGTTTCTCATGCACTACAAACAAAAATAAATCAAATTACATCGAATTAAACAATGACCGATATTTTAAACAATTTTATCTAAAATGCCTGGCAACGGCGACAAAAACTTGTTGGTAGAAATCGCAAGTGCACAAATCGTAATAAGTAATAAAATGACGAGTAGAGTATCATCCCACGAGGATTTTCACAAATTATCAATAAATACCAAAATTATTAAATCCCTATCTATTTGATAATTCAATTATAAAGGTTTATGATGCAACCATATTATTTGATAGTTTCATCCATATTTACCTAGTGTTTTGCATATGTTTTGTGTATAAAATGCCTTGATATTCTTTGTTTAATGTTTTGAAGGCATTTTTGGATGACAGATGCAGAAAGGAGATAATTGGAGTTGATTGGCAGATTTGACCTTCAGTCGTTGTTTTGTGCACAGCAGAAGCTCTAGAGATCAAAATGAAGTGATTCGGTGGAATTAAAAATATAACATCCATAACTATCTGGAAAGCTAAGGCAAAAGAAATAAAATAAGGAAGAGCATAGAAATCGCAGCCTTCAAAGTCAAATCTTGCAATCTGTAGATGTCGATCTTTGTCCATTCCAACTTCAATATATGGAGCTACAAAAGCCCGATTGCTGCAAACCCAATTTTGTTGGATTCTGGACTCAAAGACCTATAAACTCTCCCAATTTAATCTCAAAACAATGTGTTATGAACGAGATATGAATTTTACAAGGGTCAACTAAATTCTGCCAACTTAAGGAAGGACTATTTTGTAAAATAGAAACTAGAGTTTCTAAGCATATATAAAGGAGGAAAGGCATCAAAGGACTTCATCCAGCAGCAAAGAAAACACAAATCTTCCTCCTCCAAACCCTAAATCATGTTTTCTTCCATCTCTTTATTTAGTAGTTCAATAAACATGCAAGACTAGACTCTTTTGCTTGATTGCAAGGACACGGAAACCTTCAGATTTCAAGAACTGTGAGATCTATTTTTACCTCAATTTTTTAGTTTAAATGATGAATATGTTTGTTCTCCTATGCTTATTTTCCTATTATTTTTTATTTAATTGCTAAGAGCGCACTCCAAGTTATTATTGTAGACAATCTACTGCTAAGTTTGATATCAAAACCGGAGTTGTGGTATATGAACTTGTGAAGCAACTAAGTTAATAGTTGTAGTGCATCTATGTTATTTATCTTAGAGAGAACATTCAATCAAACTAAACATATATTGCGGAAAATTATGTTTCTCAATTGATCAATTTATCTAGTTCTTAATGTTGTTTATGTTTATGCACAATGGTTGGTTTTCCATGCTAGGAGCAACAAGCTCCTTGAGTGTTTGTTGTCGTGCAACAGCCATGATGTTGATGCGAGCTTCCTTTCATAACCTGCGTAAAGTGTTTTCTATTTCGAGATCAACCTGCACTTGATGACTTTGGTTAGCAGAACGGGTTACATGCATAAATCACAAAGAAAACTCAAAAGAAACCAAGGACACAAAAGATTGAAAACAACGCAATAGGCACGAGGATCCTATGCTAGACCAATACTTAATTCCACCAAAAAGTTTGTTTTGAACAGAACCACTGTAAACACAAATATGTTTTCTCTTTTTCTTTTTTCATTTTTTTTCAGAATAAATAAAAATCACAACAAGTAGAATAAATCATAGCACAACACAAGAACACCAGAATCAACTAAAATCACTTCCTTGGCAACGACGCCAAAATTTGTTGCAATGTCGCGGTCGCACAAATTAATTACCCTAGCTTAAAACAAATCAAACAAGATAGTATAGAGCAAGCAAGGGGTCGATCCCACGAGACAATTTAGTTAAGATTTTCATGCTATATGCTATGCAATTACGAGGGTTGGAAGTTGTCTAGGCTAGGCTAAAGCAAACTAAGCCAAACTTATATAAAACTGAAATTTATCAATAAAGCAAACCTTCATCACAAGTCAACATCCACCTACAAAAATCAGAACGGATCATGGAAACGACACATCAATTTATATTCTGAATATTTATCTACAACTTTAAAAGTCACCAAAGGTTTTGATGATGCATTACCCTCTCTCCTATAATTCATCTTCCAACCCGAAGAAGACCCCGTATAAGCTCCAAATCGTGTATTACCCTTCCTTTTCAACTGTCCTTCAACCTTAATGGATAAGTGTACTAACTCCTCCAAATCAACATATGATTGCAACTCCACATCATTAGCTATGTCTTTATTCAAGCCATTCAAAAACCTAGACATCGTAACTTACTCATCTTCATTAACATTAGCTCTAATCATAGCCACATCTAATTCTTTTTGATATTCCTCCACACTCTTATTACCCTGTGTAATCATTTGTAAACGATTAAACAACTCCCGATAATAATGTTTAGGAACATACCTCTTCTTCATTATTGTTTTCAACTCCTCCCATGTGCTGATTGGTCTTTCTCTATTCCTTCTTCTTTCTACCACCAAACCATGGCATAGTCAGTAAACTCTACTACAACTAACTTAACCTTCTTTTCTTCAGAATACCTATGGATGTCAAAAATCATCTCCACCTTTTTTTCCCAATCTAAATAAGCTTCGGAATCAGTTTTTCCCTTAAAGGCTGGGATTTTTAACTTAATACGACCCAAATTTCGGTCTATATCTCCCAAATCATCAAAATCCCCTCTATGCTCAAAATCCCTATGTGGCCGAATATGTCCCCTCCTTGGTCGATTCTCATACCTCTCTCCCCTATGTGTACAGAACCCACCACTACGGTTAAGATCATCCTCGGCTTCATCTGCAGAGTTTCCATCAACACTCTCCTCTTTCCTAGCTTCTCTACCCCTTTTACTTCGTCCTCCATCAGACCTAGTCTCTAATTTTTGAATCCTATTCATTACCTCACCAAACATAAATTCCATCTGTTGTTGCATTCTCGAAAACCCATCTTCTTGGATTTCACCAATCTTCTGTGGCACACAATTAGAAGACATTGTTTTTTTGAAACCTGCACGAAAATTATTAGCAATAAAAAAATCACCTCACACACTCGTGTTTCACACAAATTTATAGGTTTTTCACTCGAATATGCTCCCTATGCCTTTTTCCACTCAAATTGCCTTTCTTTAGTTCTTGAGATCACTTGGCAACAATTCAGAAAAAGCAACCAACTAAGCCGTGAACTTATAAATTTGATATAGACTCTAGAAGCAAGAAATTACAAAACTAACAAAACAAAACTCGATGACAAATTAACGAATAGCAATGCAAATTTGTATGAATAATATGATGATTTGAAGACACGAACAAAAAAAATCAGAAAAGAGCGAAATAATTCTGAATTATCAAGAACTAAGGATTTAATTCAAGAAAATTCCAGTTACTCAAAAAAAAATCAACTAAACTACCCAAATTGTCAAGGTACACAAATAGGACTACTAAGTGGAAGATTAACTAATTTCCCAATGCTCAAGGTTTTCTCAAACATGTATTCGGCCAAAACAACAACAATAAAAGTGATTTTTCTTCTTCTTTTATTCTTCTCTTTTTCTTCTTCTTTTTCTTTTTTTTTTCTTTTTTTTCTTTTTTTTTCTATGTAGAAACAATCAAGATTTCAAGATCAAGCACCTTTTTTTTTTATCTATATATGTATATATTTCAGCAAGAACACTAACTTATGATTAAGTGTTCAACAAAGCAATAACAAGTAAGATCCCTATTTTTTTTGGTGGCCGAATCTATCAAAAAAACAAAACAGGAAACAATAAAAACTCAAATTGAAGGATATAACCTGTGATTAGATTAGCTCTGACCAACTGATGCGAACCCTAGCGGAATTTAATGGTATTCGCGACCCCAAGATCAATCTAACCCAAGTTTGTTGAGAATTGAATGAGCTTATCACAATGGAAGACTTGCTCCAAGGCAACAAGACTATAAACCAACTCGATCACAACGCCTACACCTAGAGACGAGCAAAGGAAGTATAAATTGAATGGTCAATTCTTTGAAGAGTTGAAAAGTTCAATCAAGAACAAAGATGAAGCAACCAAAGACGGCTACAATGCTGGAAAATATTGTTCAAAAAGTTCCCTAACATTATTCCTAAAGAGTATTTATACTCCAAGCCAAAACCCTAGTTTCCCTAATGGGTCTCACATAAGCCCAAAATAAATAATAATCAACCCAAGCTAAAACTAGCCCAAACTAATTAAAATAAACAAATAAACAAGTCTAGAAACCCAAACAAATTGTCTCCTCTCAAAATAATTAAAATTTGATAGCCCAACTAATTAAATAAGACAACTTCGTTGTTTCCACATTTTATCGGGCAGCAGCAAGACCCAACTTAAAACGGATGGTTCTCTCTCTTCTTAATGAATTAGAGGAGTTCCATATACAGTTGGAAAGGTATTGAAGTCTAGTTTCCATCCCAACTAGAATCACATCAAAATTCGATCTGTAGCTCCAGTTATGACTAAGAGAGTAACCGAAGGTCAAACTGTCTGAATCTAGTCTTCTTCTCCCAATCCTTGTGTAATGGTCTTGGTTCCACCAACAAGCCCTTCTTGAACATGAATGAGATTAATCAAGGCTTTCTCTTTATTATTACAATCCTCTTGAAGTCCACCTTAGCCCATGTATCTTGAAGAAGTCCATTGAAAGCTTCTTTGAACTTCTTAGCCCTAAGCCTAGTAACTGGACAAACTGAAACCTCCAATGGATCCTTTGATGGTTGGATCACATCACTGCCCAATCTGCTTCTCTATAACTTTTTAATTGTAATGAATTATCAGTAGGAAAAAATAACTCTCACCTAGATGTACCCTTAAGATAGCGAAGAATCCTTTTAACAACAGCTAGGTGAGATTGACGAGGAGCCTATAAAAACTGACTGACTTGTTGTGCTGCAAAAAAAAATATGGTCGAGTAATGCTTAGATAATTCAAACTGCCCACCAATTGTCTGTATGTGGAAGGATCAAGTAACAGGTCTCTATCATTCTCACAAAGTTTTAAATTAATCTCCAAGAGGTGTAAGAACACTATTTCCTGATTCAAGACCAACCAAGAGAAGAATCTCTTGGGTGTATTTTTGTTGATGTAGAAAAATCCCATTGGACATAGAGTGCACATGTAAACCAAGGAAATATTGAAGGTGTCCCAAATCCTTCATATGGAATGCAATGTTAAGATAATGCTATAAATTCTCAATAAGTTGAATGTCAAATCCTGTTATAATAATATCATCCACATATACCAGAAGAACAACAATATCAATAGCAGTTTACTGAAGAAACAAAGAAGCATCATATTGGCTCTACATAAATTTAAGTTTCAAAAGAGTAGTGTGAAACTTTTCAAACCATGCCCGGGGTGCCTGTTTTAGACTATACAGAGATCATTTCAACCAATAGGTTTGATTCCAGTAGGACAAGAAACAATATCCCATGTATGATTATCCTAAAGAGCCTGAAGTTCCTCTTTCATGGCCTGTTTCCAACAGTCTTGAGTAGAAGCCTGAGCATAAGTCTTAGGAACAAAAGTACTATCAGTAGTAGTTGCTGAGTATCCATACCTATTTGGGGTGCGTGAAACTCGAGATGATTGTCTTCATTGATGGGGATGATTAGATGTCGGTTCCGTGTTCGGAAGGCACAAAGAGGATGGTGGATGACGTCTTTGATATATAATTCCTGGCTTAAAACATTCAAAGGTATAAGATGGACTATCATCATCAAATGTAGGAAGTTCAATAGAAGTGGATTCTGAAGAGGGACAAGATCAGAAGAAATTCTGGTGTTAAAAAAAAATCACATTTCAGGAGATATGATTTTTATGAGTATTTGCGTCATAAATGGTAAGTGAACAAAACAAACACACCCAAAGACATGAAGAGAATCATACTCAGGAGTAACACCAAATAAAATAGAGTATGGAGATTCAAATTTTAGGACTTGGGAAGGCAAACGATTAAGTAGATGAACAACTGTTGACAAAGCTTCTACCCAAAATCGAGTAGGTACTAAAGAATCAATTAATAGGGTGCGGACAATGTCTAAAAGATGACGATTCTTATGCTCAACAACTTTATTTTGTTGAGTAGTGTAAGGACAAGATCTTTGAGAGAGAATCCTTTTGTTTTGAGATATTCCTGAAATTCTTTGGACACATATTCCCCCCAGAGTCAGCGTAGAATATTAATATGAGCAGAAAATTCACTTTCAACAAATGCAACAAAAGCCTAAAATGTTGAGAACACATCAGCTTTAGATCGAAGAAAATATATCCAAGTTAAACGACTAACATCATCAATAAATGTGACAAAATATTTATACTAAGCATGAGAGAGAACAGGGCTCACCCCCCTTACATCAGTATGAATAATTTCAAAACAATTAGAAGCTCGACTATCATGTGACGGAAATGATAACAATTTTGTTTTACCCAATTTGCAATAGATACAATCCAAAAATTATGTTGAAAGTGAATTTTTATTCTCCAAATAACCATGTTTCATAAGATGATTCAATACATAAGAATTGGGATGCCCGAATTTCTTATGCCAAAAATGATGATTATTAATGACAGTAGAATAAGCATTGGAATTAATACTAGGAATAGAAAATTGTATTGGAAATAAATGTCCCACTATAGGCCCCTTCGCGATCACTTTCCCCGACACTTGATCATGCACACAACAACCATGAAGATTAAAGTGAATTTCACAATTATTCTCTACCATTTGGCCAACAGAGAGTAAATTTGTAGATAATTTTGGTAACACAAAAATATTTTTGAAATGAGACCCCAAATTACCAATTGACGAAATAGGCAGAATATTACCATTCGCTACCTGTATATGCTGATTACCTATGTATTTTCGCACATTATGTAACTCAGTTTCACTGCTGGACATGTGATTCGATGTTGCCCAATCCATTAACCATTGTTTATTATGTGTCGAATCCAAGTGAGAATGAAATTCATATCTCTTACTTGAAATCCTAAATGCATAGAAGGCAGATACAATCATCAGCTGCACCATCTCAGGAGTAAGAGTGGATGACGAAGAGTTCACCGACAATGAAGATTCTGGTGCCGACAGCGAGGACACAGTTGCGGCAGCCATACAAGTAGCCCCTAAATTTGACTGAATAGTAAACCCCTGTCGATCCTGTGGTCGCAGACGACATTCCTTGATAACATGCCCTTCTTTCTTACAATAATTGTAGAATTTCGTGCTGCAATTTCTGGCGATGTGCCCTAATTCTTTGCATTTAAAATACTGCACACCCACAGCCCTCTGTCGTCCCCTTCCTTGAGCCATGTATGCCACATTCATCTTTGTGATAGTGTCCTAAGTCAACTCATGTTTAGTGGCAAGTCATTCTTGCCGCAACAATTCCCCCAAACACTCATCCAAAGTGGGTACTGCACTTCGATTGATCAAGCTAGCTCTCACGACCTTAAAATCTGGCTGGAGCTTCATCAAGAACTGGTCCCTCTAGCTTTCAGAATAAACAAGGTACAGTGCCTCTAAACTCTCCTTAGGTATTTTAGAGTAAATTATGCCAGTATATTCACTCTATAGGTTTAGAAATCCAACATAAAATTGTTTAATTGAGAAATTACCTTGTTTGTAATTAGCAATATCCATTTCTACCTGAAATTTTTTAGCTGAATTGTTTTGGGAATAGATACATCGGAAGTAGTCCCAAATCTCCTTCCCGGTGCCAAACGATCGAAGATTGTTGATCATTAGGGGTTCAACAGACCCTAGTATCCAAGAGACAATCTTCGCATCCTTGGTAGTCCATGCAATTAGCTCTTGTGGATCGGTCGATACTGATGAGGATCCATCAAGATTGTCATAACCCAATTTTAGGTCATTCCCCAAGTCTACCCAAAAATAACAAAAAAACAAAATAAAAGAGGTCGTTGTCGGTAGGAAAATCAAGGTAAAATTTTGGACGTTTTGATAGCTCAATCGTACTTTTTTGTGTACCCAAGTATGAAGGAAAATGCAGATTAAGGCTAAAGTAATTTATTATTTGATAAATCCGCAGATATAATTGTATTTTTATGGGCCAGTTGGATTTAATCGTTTGCCAATTTAAACGTGTAATTAATCGCTAACCAATTTAAAAGTGCAATTATCCGATCATACCTAGTTTATGCCTAGAAACGAAGAAAAGCGCAGATTCAAGGCTAACATAATTTATTATTGGATAAATCTGTGTAAAAATTAAGTTGAAAGATATGCTTATATTTTTATAGGCCAATGCGATTTAATCATTGGCCAATATAAAAGTGTAATCATGTTGAAGAATTAATTTAGGGTTCAATCGAATAATTTAATTAAGTGCAAGGACTTAATTATACTTTAAATTGGTCAAATTAATTTCATTAAGGGCTTAATCGATGAGAAATCAAGTTCTTGAATTTAATTCGGGTTCAATTGACAAGATTTGGAATTTTCAGAGACCGAATTGAATTTCTTCAAGCCAATTGTGCGAAATCAGGGGGCAAAATTGAACGAATTGAGAGTCCAATGGGATCATTGAGGGTTAAATCGCACAAATTAGAAATCAAGGACCAAAATGAAAAAGGGGGTGCAAAGCTAAGGATGCTCTTGAAATTCTGAAGAGGATACAATTGCATAAAATTAAAAGTTTAAAGCTAATTGGGGATGCAATTAGAACAATTATAAATTTAAGGACCAAATCATACTTTCACCCTCCCAAAATCAAATTTGCAGGTTCTGACACTTGAACAGTGCAGGAACGGGTCTACAGCAGTAACGGCTCTGCAGCCCTTGCAAAATGTAGGGGCAACAATTACACCCAATATGCATGTCCTCTTCCCCTATAAATTCGCAGTATGCAGAGGAGAAATGGGTGGAAAAAAGTTTTATTTTTATTTTTTTCATCATTGTTGTCATATCTTCACCCCCTCTAGCCTTGAGTTTTATTGTTAATGTTTTATTTATTTGTTGACTAAACATATGTTTTCTATTTGCACAAGTGTCTACTAATCTTTGGTTGAATCAGATAGGACCTATAATTTGCATGTGAGCAGTTTGATCTCCATTTTGACAGGCCCTTAATGTGAACCCTTTGACCATGTTACCTGGCTCCTTTTAAAAATATACCCCATTGGATGCTCCATGCCATCTGCCATCAAAATGATGCCTTTCTGGTACTGCTATGAAATTCTTTAGAATGGCCCATACAATGTTGTCACAAGACACCTAGGGACTTGCTTAAGCACTGGAGGTGAGGTGAGGCGAGGCTGAGGCGCCTTTCTTAGCTTGAGTCGATGAGGTTTGAAGAGGCGACACCAAGGCAAGCACTGATGCATGGGAGGCAGGCAATAAAGTCGTCGCCTGATGAAAATTATTTAACACTGACACTAAAAGGTTAGTTTGAAGAGGCATCTCTTCGATTTCTGATTTTTTTTCATTCTTAAACAAAAGGACTTGTGCTTTGTCTTGGTTCTCTTTTTCTAGTCTTATAAAAAAAATTAAGGGTAGTTTTATAAAAAAAAAAACATAGATTAGTGTAAAATAAAAAAACAGGAAAAGAGAAACAAACGCCAAAGTTGAAACAAAAAGAATAAAAACAAACGTGAAACACCACCAGAGAAGAAGAGAAATAAGAGTGAAGAACAATAACTGTATTTCTTTTAACTTTTTTTCTTTTGTCATCTCATCTTTTTTGTTTCAATTTCTCATATAAAAATTCTACTATGTCATGTCATATAAAATTCCTTAAATTAGTTTTTGTTTCAAGGGTGAAAAATGTAACTTTATATGACTATACAATGATATTTTATATTTTCTTTTGATTTCTAATGATTTAATCTTCATTGATATACATTTTAGATTTATATATCATAATATAATATTATACATGTAATTTTTTATACCATACAGGTTGAGTGCCTAGCACCTAGCGCCTCGGATATTTTTTAGGCTTGGCTCTTTTTAGCACCTTTAAACTTCGACAAAAGTAGGCCCATGCCAATTTACTCTTCTTATAGCATGGAAGGTTGAAGAATAAGGAGCATAGATCTTGTTGGGGTTGATTATCTTGAAGTTTGATGGTAGAGCAATGGATTAAAACTCATAAATCATATAGAAGTTCTAAAGTTGACTTAAAATGTCAAGATCTACGAATAACTCAAATTATTTTTAAAAGTAACCAAATTTGAATTTAAAAAATGACTTTACCCTAACCTAAAGATTGAAGTCCTCAAACAATATAAACCTTGGCTTCATTGAACTTATCATTTGAGATGCACTTAAAAAAATATTTAAGTTGTCAGGATAAAACCAAATGGTGAATTACAACTAATACCCCTTTTTTTCTCTCAAGTTTTAAGGGATTATAATTTCGTTCCCATATATGAAATATGTCTTAAAATTCATTTAAGCCATATTAATAACATGAAGTCATGATTGTAGCTATTTAATCTCCACTGATTTGTAATATAGCGTAAGATAACAATTGAAAATGAAAAAAACAATAGAATATTCAAGATCAACCTCTTTGGTTTCAATCAATTTTCTATCAATATGTATTTTTATAAAAAAAAACATATGAAAACTTATAACATCCTCACTGTTGTTACAAAATTAAACAGATATTAGCAATGTTCTTGTATCTACTTGTCCTAATAAATTATTGTTAGAAGGATTTATGGTGAGATGTTGTAATTCAACCATTTTTCTCCAAAAACAATATCCAGTAATTTCTTTAGACCTTAGCAGCATACTACTAGAAAGCAAAGTCCATAATATATACCTGAGCAAAAAAGAAAAGAAAAGAAAAGCAAATATATAAAGTAGTTTTAGGAAGAGCTCTGGTAGCAAAAGGCATGTTGACCTAGTTTAAGTATGAGATTAGTTCCAACTTCATAGTTTTAAAAATGTTCAAGCCAGTTATTGCATGTGTGGTATTCTGTGTATTTAATAAACCATGGTTGGTGCATCCTATAGAGATTTATAGTTGTTAAATTCATCACTTAGATATTAAATTCATTAATCAAATATTCAAATATAGATAAATAAAATCATTATTGAAATTAAATATATTTATATGAACAAAATGAATATCATCAGATTGACTAGAAAGTACATATACTAATATTAATTATTTAAAAAAATCAAAGAAAAACTGTTGGACTTTTTCTAGAAAGATACATTTTTTGTAATTCCAATAAATAGTTAAAAACAAATTAACAAAATGAATAAGATAACTCTTAAATACATGCATGTCAATCTTAGAAAAAAATTATCTTAAACAATCACTAAACTTTGTACAGCCCACAAAATATAAGATAACTGACAAAATATCACCAAACAGTTATGACTGAATCATTCAGAGTCACAGGTTTCTTAACTAACTAATACCTTAAACTTATTTTTTTGTTAATTAAAATTAACAAAAGCAACAACTTGATTTAACTATCTTCTCGCACATGTGATCCGTCTTCTTTAACATTTGTTGTGTTCATAAATTAAGACCCAGGAGCCCTAAATGTCAATCACCATTTTTTTTCTTGCTAATTGCCTTGATCAGTAAGAACCCATTCCAAGTTCGAGATAAAGTGTTCTTAAAGGTGGCACCTTGGAAAGCCATCATTTGATTTGGAGTAAAGGGGAAATTAGCCCCATGATATATTGAACCTTTTGAAATCTTGGAAAAAATCAGACTAGTTGCTTATTGATTGGAATTACCTACAGATTTAGACAAGATTCACAATGTGTTCCATATATCCTTGTTATGAAAGGACAAAATAGACCCCTCACGAGTACTGCCACAGGTTCCCTTGAAAGTTAATGAGGATTTAACCTTGGAAGTTAAACTCGTCAAGTTTTGAGATCAAAATGTAAAGGTGTTGAGGAATAAGAGAGTTCCCTTGGTGAGATTATGGAGAAGCTCACAAATAGAGGAAATATGAGAAAGAGAGTCTAAGATAAAGGAGAAGTAGCCGCATTTATTTCTAAAAATAAGTACGTAAATTTAATTTCGTGGACGAAATTTCTAATAGGAGAGGAGAATGTAAACCTCGAGAAATAAATGTAGGTTTAAATTAGAAAACTAAATAATTAAAAAAAATAAAAGTGGAAGATTTCACGAACAAATTTAAATAAAATAAGAATTAAGAAAATTTGGATATAACATCCTGGGAAATATTTGAGATATCGTAGTTTTAAATCAGAACTAATTAGGGTTAGATTTAAATTAAAGGAATGAATTAAAAGAGAAATAAAATAGGTTAAGGGGGTGGAATTGAAAGAAATGTAAAGAGTAGGATTTAATTATAAGAAGAGAAGATGAGTAAAAAAAGAAAACATTTAAAGGAAATGAGGGCCTAAGTGCAAATAAGAAAAATTGAGAGGTATAAATACCCCTCTTTCTCTTATGTCCAGCAGAGTGAGGGGAAGAAAGGGAGGGAGATTTTGACATTTTTCTTATCCAATTTAGAAACAATTTCGAAGTAAAAGAGAGATTAAGTGTTACCAAAACATTGAAACATCAAAAATACAAGGATTTGAAGTATTATTGGAAGAAGAAATTGGAGAAAAAAAGAGTATTGGTCTGACAGCAGCAGGAAAAAAAAGAGGGGAGGAGATTTTGATTTCTCAAGCAATTAGAATTTTAAATCCTCCTTGGTATAGTGTTTCTTATATGCATATAAAATTCTAGACTTTGTTGTTAAATTTCATGATTGGTTTATGAGAATTGGGTTAGGGTTGTTGGAACAAATTTTGGAGAAATGTGGAATCATGTGTAGTTGATGAATATGACATGAAATAGGATGAAATGAGAGCTAATTGGCAAGACAAATGAAAAGGAAAAGGGAAGCCCCTAGGAAAAGCCATGGCTTGCCATTGAGGGCAGTAATTATTTGGGAAAGATTATGTGTTTTGCAAATTAATTATTGTATATGTTGTGTTGGATGTGAATGTTTGTATAATGAATGAATTTATCATGAAAAGAATGAGGGAAGTCTTGTTTTTCCAAGGCCAATTTTTGACCAAATGTATATGATACAGAAGTTAACAATTGGGCAGATTCATCTCTTGACTCTTGGATAGAATCTGAGTAGGAAAACAAGGGAATTATGGTTGGTTTCCTTTGTAGGAGTTGCATTTTTGGTTGTGTAACATCCAAGGAAAGTAGTTTCATTTAATTTGGAATTTTATAACTCTAGTTAAGGGTCACCAAACGTGACTATATAGGGAAGCCTCTGAAGAGAAGAAGGTGTATCACATTTGTGATGCCTTTCATGAATTTTGGGGGCTAGACTGGATTTCCTTTCCTTTAGAAGAGTTGTAGCCCTGTATGTTAGCTTTCCAACGAGATCAGTTTTGTACATAGCAGAGTTCTAGAACTACTGTTATAATGAGAAATCTGGGCAAAGGTCAAAATGCGAACTTTGTTGGCAGGTTTGATAGAGAGAAAAAGAAGAAGTGGGAGTCGTGAAGTGAGGAAGTTAGATGCATTGAAGGAAACGAAACAAGTTATTTTCCAAAATGGGTATTTATAATGATATTCTGATTGGCAAATGTTATAAAAATAAAAATGAAAGAATAACAAATTTAAAGTTTTATTGGATTGTTTTGGCGTGGTTATTATGAAGTGTATCGTTGGCTAAAAATGATGTATAAGAATTTCCTGTAATTGCAGGAAGGACCCGGGAAGGGTTCTTCTCTTATTTCTAATGTCGGTAGGGTGATGAGGGTATCGACACTACTTAGTATCGGCAGTATGTAAATGGGGAATTTAGTTTGTGCTTCAAATAACTATGTTGATTATTATAATTATGTATGATTGAATACCCTGGGTTTAATAACTTTAATATTATTTTTCCAAATTTTTTTATGGAATTAGCTTTTATTTCCTTTACATGTCCATCATCTGCACGTCAGGAGTAAATCTGTTGTTTCTTAGATTTTTGTATCTAGTAGTATTTTGTATAAAGTAAATGTTGATAAACTAATATGTATGATCACTATTTTGGAAAAGATTTGAGTATAAAAAAATTAAATATTTTTGTCATATTCTATTAAATGTGACTGAAATTATCTTGATTGTGGTTCAAATTGTTGATTGCTGTTAAATATATGGTTTATTTATTATGATTTTGATGAGGATGATGCTTGTGGTTTTATAGACCCAGAATGATTGGGTCAAGATTGAATTAAAGATTATGTTATATATCGATAACTTGAGATTTGCCTATACAAGGGAGTATCTCAATGGTTGTTCAATCACTTGATGTGAAAAATAACCTTTTTAGACCTAATGAGGACAACAAAGAATTACTTGGTCTTGAAGTATCATAACTTAGTGCAATTGGTGTGCTAATGTATTTTGCTAGTAATACATGACCTGATATAGTATTCTCTGTGAATTTTTTAATAAGATATAGTTCTTCTACTCCGAGACATTGGAATGAAATTAAGTTTTTTTTTACCTGCGATGACATACAGATTGAACTTATTTTATTCAAATAATATTAATCATAAATTAGTTGTCTATGCTGATGCAAGATATTTATCTGATCCACATAAAAGTTGATCTCAAACAAGTTATCTCTTTAAGTGTGGTAATATTTGTATATCATGAAAATATATAAAGCAAACATTAGTTGTCACTTGATCTAATCTTGTTGAAATACTTGCAATTAATGAAACAAGCTAAGAATACATTTGGTTGAGATGCTTGACTCCATATATTCGTAAAACATGTGGTTTATCCTCCAACTGAGAAACTCCAGTTATTTCGTATGAAGACAATGTTGCATGTATAACTCAATTAAAGAATAATACATCAAGGGAGATAGAGCAAAACACATATCACCAAAATTCTTTTCACACATGAACTCGATAAGTGTGGTAACATTAATGTCCAATAGATTCACTCAAAATATAATCGAGCAAATTTTTTTTGTAAAACATTACCAACATAACATTTAAAGGATTGCGACTTAATATTAGAATGCATCAATTTAAGGATTTAAAGAGATACATTGATAAGGGAGAGTTACTACATTTTTTTCGTTAACTAAGGTTTTTTACCATTAAGTTTTTTTTCTGGTAAGGTTTTTAATGAGTCAGTTTTCAATGTGTAAGACTACAATAGACATCCATTGAGAAGTGTTATAAAATTATACATTGTATATGTTGATGTCTAGATACCTACATACATCACTATCTTTTTATATTTGTTTATCATTATTTTAAGTACATAACAAATACATAATTATATAAAAAATGTATTCTTTATTTTTTTTAACTATGCAGTATAATTTCAGTTTCCCATTTAGTGCTTGTACTTTCAAAAGCTTATCAATAAGTGTTAGTAATTTTGAAATCTAACAAATATGATCTTTGCAATCTTATTTGACCAAGCTAACTTTAAAATAACCAAGAACTTCCAACACAAATTAGAGCACGCAAAACAAAATCACATTGCAAGAATATCTAAGACTGCACAACCATTAACTGATCCCAAGTATTACTAAAGAAAGCATAATCTTGCATCGAAACAATTTATGGAAGAGGAAAGGGGCAAAACCAGTCATTACATACCACACAAGTGTCATTCTATATTCATCTATTATCATAAAACTCAAGCTCCTAATGATATCCCAATAAGAAGCTGATCAGTGAGCTGCAATCAACAAGGAAGCATGATAAAATGTTATGGAGGGAAGCGTATATAAGCTTGAAAAGAAAGCTCATTTAAAGCATCATCAAGCACCAAGGACTCTCGAGTCACCTATCAAAAATCAAGGTTTCAAGGAAGTTCAAGAATAACAAATTTGATTTAAGAAAACTCTTGAATGGGAATGCCAACATGGTACCATCCTAGGATAAATATGCATATTTATAACATTACAAAGATGAGAAGAAAAAAATAAATGCTTCACTTACAAATTCATTTGAGCTTTGTCCTACCTGCAAAGCATCTAGCCATGCAAATTTGCTAGAAAAAAATATGAGCAATGAGAACTCACTTGTATTTTGTAACTAACATATTCCCGCATATATGCAAGCGAAAAGGAAATCAGCGTATCAAATTTAGAACACTTCAAGGACTTCCTAAACAAAATCAAACACTATGTGCAAGAAACTTTCATCTGTGATCATAGAAAACATCCTTATGAAACTTACAGTCTTGCTCAATGCAATTATTTATGAAACCACAATAAAACCAGATCAATATGAGCTCATAAGCTCAACAAAAAACCAAACATAAACTAAATAGAGAGCATAGATGCAAAGAAAACCTCAGACTTGATGTAAGAAGTTGAAACTAGAAATTTTCATCAAAATTAAACTTATAAAACTTAAAGAGCCAATATGTTGTAAGTTGTCAAGAAAATCCTCATCTTAAATAAAAATTTTAAAGCAAAAGCAAAAAAATGTAGAAAAAAGAGTTGAAAGTTAATTTTACATGGAGAGGAATAACAAGTCAAGAAAAATATACAAAAGAAGATTTTCATAGGAAGCCTTAGAAAACTCTATTTAAGAAATAATCATCCCGCTTCAATTAGTTCATACTTAACCCTTGACAGGATCTCCTTGAAAATATGTGTGTGTGTGTATATATCCAAGAATAATCACATAAAATGAAAAGGACGAGATGTTCAGTGATGAGATAGTTGTGGAGAATGTCATTATCACTTGATTGCCCATAGAAACAAATAACATGATCCTTGAAGAAGAAAAGAAACACACATCTGAAGCACAGTGGAAGTACAAATTGTTGTAGAGACTACAAATAACAATAATGAAAATCAAAAGCTAGTAGGTCACTCTCTTGCGCATGACTTATTGAATTAAAAGTACCCAAGAGATTGATTTATAGAAAAATGCAATAGTTATGAAGAAATTAGAACTCATACCCTGGCTCTAACAACTGAAATTCCTTGTCCAATTTTAGACCATCCCCTGGAATGTTTGATTGGATCCTAAAAAACATGCAATTAGAACCCAAACATGTTTGAATAAGTAGAGGATTTCTATGACAAGAAAAAAAAAACATGGTTACAGAAAAATTTAGAGCAACGCAAATTTTTGTAACTTCACATGTACGAAAAATTAGGATATTATAATAAACACTCATTTTAATGCAACACAAGGAAAAAAGATAGAAGTAGGAAACATATTAATTGCAAACCAAATGAATTTCTCTGTGAAATTAAGAAATACTAGGAAAATCTGGTCAGGAAGGTCATTCATTCAATGCATAAATAAACTTTGACTATAGATCAACTAAATATATATATATATATATATATATATATATAATACAAATACTTAGTTCCTTGTAAAAAATGAAAGTCCGAATCAATCTGACATTCTTACTACATTTGAGTATTTATGAAACCATATAAAACCACATCAACATCAATATTTGCTTATAAAACACTTTTTAACAAATAAACTCCAAGATTTTGTTAGTTCATTCTTTGCTTATATAGTACTTGACATGATCTCCTACAAAAAATATGCAAACATACCTCTATCTGATAATAATGATATAAAATGAAGACAACAAGACATTTGGTGCTCATATCGTTGTGGAGACCGTCATCATTTGATTGCCCCTATAAACAAATAACTTAATCATTGAAGAAGAAAAAACAATCAAAGCATAGTCAAAGTACAAACTGCAGTAGAAAATATAAATAACAAAAAACAATTAAAAGCTATAAGAGCACTCTCTTACCCTGCATTTATTTAATTAAAAGAACCCAGTAGACTAGTTTACAAAAAAATGCAATATATGTATGAAGAAAACATGAGCAGATGAGAAATAGTCAAGATTGAGCACATGAGAAACAGTCAACATTGTGTTTCGGCCTGAAACTGGAACATAAGACTTAAAATATAATAAGCATGTAAAGGAATAGGTGGGTAATATACCAACCACTTCTTGGTTTGACCTTTACTCACATATATCCCTCGACAAACATGAAGGATCTGGGAAAATACACAAAAAGGAGCAGACACTCATCACATTTATTAGATTCAAGGATTAAATTGTTAAATAAAATTACAAAACATCTGGTGAAACATTCTTGAAAACATCAGTTCAGAAACATCGGCACAAAATGAAATTAAATAAACAAAATATTAAAATAAATGAGGTTTAATAGAACGGAACAAGCAGGTTGGTTGGATAAGTAAAATAATGGAAAAGAAAAATGACTCCTTGTAAAGCTTGTTCACCTTGAAGTTCACAAAGCACAACAATAAAAAGACTTTACTGAGCTATAATTTCTTGTTGACTTTTTGATACATTCCTTGATGTTTGATGCCATCCTAAAGAACATAAAATTAAAACTCAAACCCTAGGTCTATTGAACAAGTAGAAATTACATAAAATGATGAAAGACAGATAAATAGGAAATTAAGAGCACAAACTTGAGATTAAAATATAATAAGCAGGGAAAGGAAGCGACAGGGTCGAACAGCTTCACCACTTACCTTCTGGAAATATAATTATGTCAACAAGACAAGCACAAACTTTCAGTTAACTGGTCATTGTCCTCGTATTGTTGTTCCACCCTTCCATTTAGGCATGCTTGAACAACAAAACCCTTCCATGTTAGGCATGCTTGAACAACAAAACCCTTCATGCCAAGCCAGTCAAAGCAGAAAAACAGCAGCGATGAGGACAGGATCATATATACCTGTTTTGAATTGCAAGATCATCTCATCTCATCATGAGCTGCTGCTTTCTTTCCCGCAACTTTTATTTAGGGAATTAAATGTTAAGAGAGGAAATTTTAAATTAAATTGTAGAAAGGTGGTTGAAACTAAGATCAACTGTTAATATTTATCATTACATTAAGAGTATATGAAATTCAACTGGTCCTTAGAAATCAAAATATGAAGCAGCACAAGTGCATGATGTAGAAGTCAGCTCTTGCCAATCTAGCAGTGATACATAGCAAAGCATAGTATCCCCACCAGTTGAATGATACCCATGTCCATCTGTTCCAACAAAGCAAGCGTGCAACGACATACCTGCATGATGAAGGCAATATGAACAAAGGCAGTTACTGATTTGTTTACAACCATACATAGAAAGAAGGGTGCATAGAATGCAAACTCTAGTAGACAACCTGAGACCTGGATAATAAAAGAAACAAATAAAATACAGCCCAAGCAACAATCAAGAATCTAAAAAAAAATACATGGATGATTAGATATCTCAACACCGACAGCTTCTTTTTAAACATAGACAATGCAAGAGACAGTCTCAAGATCACTGCCAACCTATCATATTGTATCAAGATCATCATACAACACAATTCATACGGAGCAGCAGCCATGGACGATTAGAAATCTCAACACCAACTTTGTTTTCAACACAAAAAAAAAAGAATAACATCAAACCACATAATTTTTCTTCTAGCTCGCTTCAGAATCACACGTGGACAAATAAAAGGTCACGTCACCACAATCTGGAATGAAGAGCCAAAATCCGAGCTCACTGCCAACAAATCATACAAAGCATTCATAAGGAGCAGCAACGTTGACGATTAGAGATTACACCAACTTCATTTTCAACACATAAAGTGCAAGAGATAGTCTCAAGCTCACTGCAACCAATCATATTGCATCAAGACCATCATACAAAACAATTCATAAGGAGCAGCAGCCACATACAATTAGAAATTTCAACAACTTTGTTTTCAACACAAACGATGCAAGAGATAGTCAACAGATTCAAAAAGGCATATTACCATCACATGACTTCACACATTTGCATAAATGATTTAACAGATTGGATTGATCACCATGTTGGTATCATCCTTTCCAATCTAGAGCAATCTCAACACAAACCAAGTCCCAATACAGCTATTATCACATAAGAAACCACTCAGAAGCTCAGCCAAAATACAAAAATCACACTAACCAAAAAGTTCACCAAATTGATAAGCATTTTTTAAAGGCAAAGTCACGTAACAAAACTTGAAAAGGACATAAGCAAAGCTCCATGGCACATAACATATGGAAAGGGTATCATATAAAAAACATTCCATCAAAGGAGTAACGCCATCAATTTAAATGAAGAAAAAAGGACATAAGCATTAACCATCATCATTTTATTGTCCTTGGAAAGAAATAACTTAATCCTTAAAGACAAAAAAAAAAAACTAAATCAAAGTACAAGCTACAACAGCCAATACAAATAACAACAAAAATCAAAAATCAGAAAACCAGTGCATTAACCGATATGTATTTAATTAAAAGAACCCAGGAGACTGGTTTTAGAAAAATGAGTAGATGAGGCATAGTCATTAATGGTTAAAGTGAGTAGACCACTGTGCCGAGTTAAAAGAATACGAGCATATGAGCAATAGCCAACTTTGGTAAAAGCTTAGGCCTGGAACAGAAAAAACCATTAAAAGAAATCACTAGCTTAGTAGACTATGCTTAGTTAAGAGAAAACAATTGTAAAAGAGAAATAGCTAACAAAAAAAGGTGAGAAAATAGCTACATGATGAATGCGACTTGAACAAAGTATATAATACAGATACCCAATTCCCTGCAAATTCATGAGGATCAAGAGAAGAAGATTCAATCAAAACTCATTATTCCTAGCATGACAGCCCAAAAAATAAAATTTCAACAATGAGCAAGGAATGGTTAGGCAATACATCAACCACTCCCTGACTTGACACTCATTCACATATCCCTTGATAAACATGAAGGATCATGGAAAATACAGAGAAAGCAACAGATAAATACCATATCTTTTATAAGGATTAAATTGTAAAAATAAATTTACAGAACATCTGGCACAACATTCTTGCAAACATTAGTTTAGAAACATCCACGCAAAATGAAAGAAATAAACAAAATGTTGAAAGAAAGTTTAATGGAAAGGAACAAGAAGGATAGATAATGAAAATAATGAATAAGAAAAATGACTCCTCTTTGTAAAGCATCTCCTGAGCTATAATTCCTTTTTGACTTTATGGCATTCCTTGATGCTTGATGCCTATCCTAGAGTCAAAAAAATTGATCTCAAACCCTAGGAGGTCTATTGAGCAAGCTCAAAGAACAAAATTAAGCTTGTTGACAAGAATGTAAAAGAAAGGTTAACAAACACTTGTCTTGATCTAAAATCAGAAGCCAAGTTAGGAAACATCTACGATTGAAAATATAATTGTCTAAAATCAGAAGGCAAAATCACGTAACAATCCCTGAAAAGGACATAAGCAAAGCTACGTTGCACATAACGTATGGAACGGTATAATCTATCTATATATATATAAAAAAAAAGTATAGACATAGACAAACGCTTAGACTTGAGATAAGAAGTTAAGACTACAATTTTTCTTCAAAATGAGAGAGCATGTTATAATTTGTCGTGAAAATTCTCATAAAGAGATCATGGAGCAAAGGCTACTCATGCATCAAATATATTTAGCCAACTAGTATTGAAAGAACCAAGTACTTCTTACATGGAATAGAGCAATAAAAAAACATTTCGCAAGAATACCTAACTCTTCACCACCATCAATAGATCCCAAAAATTACCAAATAAAAAATCATGTCGTGTGATACCTAAAGCAGTTCATAGACTCCTGGAAGAACATGAAGTTAAACTCGGATGCTAGCTAATTAACCAGCATAAATAATACAAGATATACGAAAGGAATTAAACAGAACATTATCTCCCATGCAAGTTTCAAACATATCTTATGCATATATCTTATCATTAAAAGTATGTGACCTTGAATTAGAAGTTGTGTAACAATCAAATACAGAGACATGGGATTCCAAAGCATAATGTAGTGAGGACCATTGCTCAGATTCAAGCTCCTAGAAAGACACATAATCGATATCTTAGACTAAGCACATAAATTCTCAAGACAGAGAGACAAATGTAGTAACGGAAAAGAGTTGGTAATTAATCAAACAATCCAAGGAAATTGAAGTCTGAAAATGATCCCTGGTAAATTGGAGTTTTCCTAGAAAAACATGAAAGGGTAATTCAGACAGTCGTTATAATTTAGGAAATTATTCTTATTGACTAGAATGAAATAGAAAAGTAAAGAAACACTTGTCTTGATGGAAAATCAAAAGGCCAGCTAGGAAACACTTCATGTAATCTTGTTGAAAAAACAATCATCTAGACAAATTAAAACAAAATAACCAATTGCATAAGAGCTGATTGACGTTGAAAAGTACATGGAGATAAAAAGAGCAAACCCATCAGCCGTATTGATGAGGTCAGTTGCAATCCAGCTCTCGGCTCACAATTAAGTCCCAGTGTTTTCACCCATTGAGTACCCAAGAAGCTATGAGTGCTTCCTGAGTCGATAAGGATTAAGAGGTGGTGTTCACCGATGATGCCTTGAATTTTCATTGTTTTGCCCCCAGCATTCTCACTCATAATCACATGTAAGGAAATTTCGGGTGGAAATTCCTCTTCAATTTCGTGGTCTTCCTTCTCTCCTTGGACTGATTCCTCGACTCCATCCAGCCAAAATAAGCATTTGCATTGATGCCCATGACTGTAAATTTCATCACAATTGAAACACAGTCCTTTTGTCCGTCGATCGTCCATCTCGGTTCGACTCAATCTTTTAAGAATGAAAGGGTAATTCAGACAGACCTGCAAGCTTCTAGTGCTCCTCCTGACCACCATTTCTAGTGCCACTACCACCGAAAGAACCACCTCGACTCTTCACGGTCATAGTGACAGGTACGCCGGTCGTCGCACTCCACTCACCACCTTCTCATTGATCACCACAATGGTGAACAGTAGGGGCCCCCATCCCACAGCTCTGCATATGAACAGTGGGACTTACATCCACTATTCACTTACGAAATAGTGGGCTGGACGGGCTGGGCCCTGTGCCCGGCCTGACCACCCAGAAATTAGTGGGCCTCTCAGGCCACCTAGGCTGGAGCCCAATCCCAAATCATAGGCCTCTCAGCCAATCAGGGCTGGGCAGGCAGCCCACACTGAAAAAATGAAAAAAAATATAAAAATACAAAATCTGAAGAAAAAAAAACTTTTTCTAAAAAAATTATTTTAAAAAAACATGTTTTTATGCATACGGCCGAATTACAAGGTTTTTTCAAACATAATTTTTGTAAAAAGAATATATGTTGCTTCTTTCACATATTTTGTGTGAAAATTGGATATCGTAACCACTTTACAATTATCCGTTGGAATTTGGCCAAAATATCAAAATAATTTAACAATTATTTTGTTTTAGCTATCACGGTGTAAAATGACATTGTAAAGTATACTCATAGATAGTTAAAAACAGGGTTTTCAAATGCAATGTAAAATATTTTTGGTTAAGTTTTCAACTCCTAATGAGGTAGATATAATAGATAAAATATTATTTTCTAATTCATTTGGGGCTATGAATCCTCTCTTGATTAATTAAATATTCTTATATAGTTCATGTTATACTCAATATCTATCCATTTGTTATCCTTGATTAGAAAAACATGTTGTAGGATCAAAATATAATTCTCTCTATATAAGATAACTTAATTATCATAAATTCAAGGATTACTTACAAAATTATCACTTGGGGTTTTCCATAAACACAAGTTTTCTCTTTATATGAAATTCAAAATGAGTCAATTGTTTCTTATCACAAAAAATAAAATAAAATGTATCAACATCAGTAACTCTAATTAATATTCGGTCTCAATAGAGCATTGATTTGAAAAATTTAGAATCAAATCTTTGATGCCATAGGAATCTCATAACTATAACAACTTTATAATTTTCTTTGCAAAGAATTTTTGTCTCAAAGATATTTTTTTCAACATTAGATTTATTAATTAAATATTTGATAAATATTGAAGATAAATAAGTTTTTATTAATTTATTAAATATATTTATATTAACAAAGTCAATTCCACACCAATATTTTTTTAATGCAGTAGCTTGTTATAGTTTCATGAACCACAAACTAAACCTATTCCTCAGGGCATTGATCTCCCACTTCGCTCAATTCTGACCAGACCACTCCTAAGCTTGTATATAAAATGCAGCACTCCAAATTTTGAACATTAAATTTGTAACCTTAGGTCTGGAGATATTTTTGATTTTTTGCCTTTCTGTGCACAGTGAAATAACCATAATACCCATCAATAATACAAAACAACATAGGAACCACCGGGGGGCATTAAGGTTATTGCACATTTTTTAAATGGCTAAATATGAAAATATCCTCTAATAAGACAAAACTAAACAGTAAACTCCGATGTCACTAAGGTAACTGCACATTTTTTAAAATGGCTAAATACGGATTATACCCCTATATAAGACAAAATCCAAGAGTTGTTTGCAGAAATGTTGTGGTAATTTAACATTTTTTTATTATATATTCTGACTCGGTATTGTTGGCGCGTGGTAGGACACGCCGTCCGTTTCCGCGCTCACGCGGATTTCAAACGACGTGTGTGGCAGTTTACGACGTTAAAAAATGTCCAACCGGCGTCTAGAATTATTCTCTACCATGTTATCTTCCTCATGGTTCGAAGACGTATCGATGGTCGGTTGAAGTTTTCACCCCCTGTTCTCTCTCCTGCGTGCAAAAATACGTACCGCCCCTGCTGTTTACTGGATTTTCATTGTAGTCCTTGATCATGCTATTTTTTATTTGGTCCTTATTTCTGTTATATAAGTTTTGATTTGTTTCAATTTTGTCCTTCAATTGATATTTATTAATTTGTCGGTTTGGAATCCTTAATATTTTTGGTATCAAAGTTTTCATTTGTTTGAATTGTATCCTTCAATTCAAATAGATTATATATTTTAGTTTCATTTTGGTCCCTGGTCTTTTATTTTCCGGTTTTGTGTTAAATTATTTAATGTTTTCGGTATCAAAGTTTTCATTTGTTTGAATTGTATCCTTCAATTCAAATAGATTATATATTTTAGTTTCATTTTGGTCCCTGGTCTTTTATTTTCCGGTTTTGTGTTAAATTATTTAATGTTTTCGGTATCAAAGTTTTGATTTGTTTTAATTTTTTCCTTTAAATGAAATTTATTATATGTGTTTTCCATTTTGGCCCTTATGCTTTTAATATTGATTTTTATTTTAATTCTTTTATGTTTCATACATATTTCTTAAATGGTTCCTATTTTTCTCTATGTTTATATGTGCATGCTCTTAGTTTTTGTTTCTAATTTTTATTATTTCCATTTTTATTAAGGTTTTTTTTATGTGATGTTTGAATTTTAATTTGTGTTGGTGATCATTTAAGAATTGATATTTATTATTTTTTTCTCTTTTTTTATTTTTATTTATTCTTCAAGTCATATAATTTTTAAAAATCTAATAATTATTTTATTTTTTCATTTATTTATTTTTAATTGCTTTTTTTGTTAATATTGTTAGGTGTTGAAATTTCTAATTATTATAGATAAGGCATTCAAAAAAAAGATAATGATTGTTTGTAAGTTTTTTTTTTCTTATAAATATGTTAGACTAATTATATATTTTGATATTTATTTAATATTAGTGCCTAAATATATATATATATATATATATATAAATGACTTAGATTTTTTGAAGAAAAAAATTTAATATCAGTATTCCGAAATACTTTTAATATAATACCATGAAGAATAAATCTTATAAAATAAAAGGAAAATTTAATTTCATTTTCTAACAATAATTATGGGTCTTTGATAGTATGAAAAATAATAATTAGAATATAAATTATTATAATAATATTTATAATGACAACTACAATAATTGTGACTTTTATGATAATAACAATGGCAATAATAATCAAAATAATTCATCAATTGATGTTATTTTTCTTAAAGGTTGACTTTTGTGACTTTTATATTTATGATATTTTATATCTAATATCACATAAACAAAAAATATACGAAGTCACACGTAGACAAAACAAGTGGAAAAATTGGGGCAAATTATCTATAATGAAAAAATATACAAGCCAATTCCCTCCACTTCACCGTAGGCATAAAGATTTTTTTTTAAAATGAAAAAAAAGTCAATGGTCTTAAATGTTTTCTTATAATGCTATATTTCTGTGCAAAATAATCAGCCTACAAAACTTTCGGTTCTTACTATAGAACAAATATTTACAATAATTGTCATAACCCAATTTCTGGGTTACTCCCCAAAAATAACACAAATAAAATAAATAAGGCCGACGTTGGTAGAAAAATCAATATGGAAATTTTTGTTGTTTTCAAGAGTCCGATCGTATCTCTTTTGTACCCAAAAGAGAGGAAAGTACAGATTTAAGGGCTAAAGTAATATATTATTGGACAAATCTGCATAAAATTTAAGTTGATGATTATATTTTATTTTTATGGGTCATTTCAATTTAATTGTTGGCCAATAATAAAAGTGTAATTGTGTTGAAAAATTAATTTATGGTCCAATTGAAGGATTTAATTAGGTGCAAGGACTTAATTATACTTAGATTGGTCAAATTAATTTTATTGAGGGCTTAATCGATGAAAAATCAAGTCTTGAGCTTAATTCAGATGCAATTGAGAAGATTGGAATTTTCGGAGACCCAATTGATTTTTTTTCAATGGTAAAATTGAAAACAATTAAGAGTTCAATGGTCAATTAAGGGTCAAATCGCATAAATCAGAAACCAAGAACCAAAATAGAAATGGCGCGAAAAGTTAAGGATAACATTGAAATTCTGACGCGGGTACAATTGCAAAAAATTAAAAGCTCAGAGCCAATTGGGGGTGCAATTAGAACAATTACAAATTGAAGGACCAAATTGCATTTTCACTTCCTTCCAAAACAACAGCCCCGCCTCTGCCTTTATCTGCATGCCAGCCGACAGCCCACTGCTGAAAGCCACCATGCCATTTTTGCAAGCGACCATGATAGGCCAAGTTCCCTTATAAATAGCAGCCATGAACGCTGCATACGGGAGGAAACGAAGGAAAAAACCAGGGGAAAACGAGAGGAAAAAATTAGTGTAATTTTCACGTTAAAGGGAGACGAGTTTTTACACTGGGGGAGAAAAAGAGAGAATTACGTCACAGAGAAAACAAGAGAAAAAACGGAGGAGAAAATCACGAACAGATGTGCCAAAAACCTGAGAAAATGAGGAGTTTGCAGAGAATTTTTGGCAAAGAAAAAACAATCATAAACAAGGAAATATTACACAAAAATTACACTATCATCCCTCATCTCCCTCCGCAACCACCTCTCTCCCCCTCTCTTGGTCTGCAAGTCCTCTCTAAAATTAGCTCAGCCGAGCTCTCTCTCTCCACCAAAAGTGGCTATCCGACTACCCAACACCTCTCTCTTCATCACCATGAGCTTCCCCTCTACACCAGCAACCTAGCCACTCTTCGGCGAGGCAACAGAGACGGTGGCAGTAGTAGCGACGTGAACCCGTGGAATTCCGACGCCTCCTCCCGCCAGCACAGGCCACCCTTGATGACGCCACCACCACAGAAATCACCATCTCGACCTCCTCTACCCAAAGGTACTAACAGGTACTCCTTTCATTACAATTGAAAAATCCCCCTATTCATCATCTTCATCTTGCTGCATGCAGGGGGATGCAATTTGCGTCCCCTTGTTCATGTAGGTCGGGCTTGATTGAGGCGGGTCGGGACAGTCCAAAAGAGGTGGGCTAACAGTCCACATGGGCTGGACAGTCAGCCCAAAGATTTTTTTTATTTTTGTTTTATTTTATTTTTAAAATGGAAAAAAAATATAAAAATACAAAAATTTCAAATACATAAAAATGTGTTGTTTCCATGCATACGGCCGAATTCCAAAGTTTTTCCCATCATATTTTTCGTAAAAAAATATGTTGCTTCTTTCTCATATTTTGAAACAAAAATTGGATATCATAACCAATTTATGATTATCCATTGGAATTTGGCCAAAATATCAAAAAAAAAAAATTATTTTGTTTTAACTATCGGGGTGTAAAACTACATTGTAAAGTACACCCGCAGATAAAAATGATTTTACCACGGTGTAAAATTACATTGTATAATACATCCATATATAAAAAAAAAGAGTTTTTAACTACGGTGTAAAATTACATTGTAAAGTACACCCGCAAACAAAAAATGATGTTAAAAAATGTAGTGTAAAAATTTTAACTTAGAAAAACAATCAAACAACAATGCAGCTTACCGTAGGTAGGGTGCTATAAAACCTCCGGGCGAAAAATCATAAATTGACTAGTTTTATGTAAAACAAAAAAATCCGTAACTCTTGATTGGGTTATCAAAAAATTCTGAAATTTTGCGTGAAGCCTTCTAATATGATACCTTAGCTTGGGTTAAAATTTCATAATTTTTAGAGAAATTAAAAAATTTGACGAAAAATCACAATTCGACTAGTTTTACGTTATTGGATGAAATTTTCAATCCGACCATCGGATTGAGCTGAAATTTTCTGACGAACCTTAAAATATATTGAATAAAATCTGGTTAAAATTTAAGATGAATGGAGCTCGGTAGTGCTAGCAAAAAATAATAATAATAATAATAATAATAATAATAATAATAATAATAATAATATTCATTAGGGGTATAATAGAAATTTGCCATTGGCAACAAAACATATAAGCTCTCCTTCTCTTCTATTAACTACCAGAATGGGTAGAAACAAAAAGGTGAAACGAGAAACAGAGCATAACGTGAGAGAAAGAGAGAAAAGTAAGGAAAAACAATAAGGAAATTGAGAAAATACCTTTATAAGGCAAGTGAAGGAAGGAGGATTTGAGAAGGGGAATTCAGCTAACTTTGGAAGAGAAGAGAAATTGGAAGAAAAGCAATAGGTAAGCATGAGAAGTTTGGATTTCATGTTTGATTTAGATGTGTTCTTATGCTTATTTGATTAAGTTGGGAAGTAATTTCATGGAATTTTACCTTAGTTTCCCTTAAATCTTAGATTTTTGAACTTAGGGTTCTTAGGTGAATTTGGGGGAATTAGGAGGGGAAGGAAAAATGATGAAATTGAAGTGGAATAGAATGACAATAAGTTGAAATAACAAGTAAATGAAGAAAAATTTGGGGGAGGAAAAAAAGAAAAAGAAAGAAACACCACATTTGGCCAAATGAAGGAAAAAGTGGGAGAATGAGTTTTGATGTTAATGTTTAGAAACAAACCATGTTTAATCATGATAATTGAAAATGGAAGAAAGACTAAATGAAGAGATAGCATTTAAATTGAGAAAATAATAATAATAATAATAATAATAATAATAATAATAATAATAATAAAAATAATAATACGTAAATTCAAATTAAAAAAGAAATAAACTAGTTAAAAGAAAATATGAAGACAAATGTCTAGGAATTATGAACATAGAGTAAGCAAAGAAGTAACTTGAGTTAAATATGAGGTTGTATGTAAAATAATGATGTTATATTTGAGAATGAATTTTTATTAGAACAAATTACAAATAAAAATATTACGTGCTTTGTGTTTCGGCACGTAAGAAAAATATTGATGGACTAATGATATAATGACACTTGATTGATTCAGGAGTTGTGTCTGGAGTTGATTATCAGACAGGAGGAGCTGGGTCATCCCGAGCAGAAGGTAGGTGATTCGTCACCTTATTTTATAATTTTTAGTTTCCCTAATAATCTATGTTGCTTATTTAATTGATATTAAACGAATGGAGCAAATGAATAAATTGAGTTATGATTATCTGCATTACAGGTAAATTATGTGAAATTACCCGTTTTGTTGGTTAACAAAGAGGTTAACCGGATATGGGATAATTCATATGGAAGTACCGAATTGTTTGGCTAAAAAAAGAGGTTAGCCAGATGCTAGGTAATTCAAATGGAATTACAGGATTGTTTGGGTAATAAAAGAGGTTAGCCGGATGCTGGGTAATTCAAATGGAATTACAGGATTGTTTGGCTAATAAAAAAGGTTAGCCGGATGCTGGGTAATTCCAATGGAATTACCGGATTGATTGGCTAACAAAAGAGGTTAGCCGGATGCTGGGTAATTCAAATGGAATTATAGGATTCTTTGGCTAATAAAAGAGGTTAGCCGGATGCTAGGTAATTCCAATGGAATTACCGGATTGATTGGCTAACAAAAGAGGTTAGCCAGATGATGAGGAATTCGAATGCAAGTATTGGATTTGTTGGTGATTGAGGAAGGAAACCTAATTTCTGAGTAATTGTATGGAAGTGTTAGATTTATTTGGTAATTAAGATGAGTTAGCTGGATTTGTAAATTTTGAAAAGATCATGTAAAATTAAGGGATTAAGTTATATTGAAGTAGAAGTATTAAATTTCAAAGGTTAAGAGTAATTAATTAATATTAGAATAATATAGTGAGTAAGTTACTTAATATTGTTATTGTTGAAACAGGTACACCAAGAGGTGATGGAGATCGTTAGATATAGGAATACTCCCGTTTATGAATTACTATTTTGGAATGTAATATTCATGTCTTTACTTTGGGTGTAAATCCTTTTGTGTTGTAAAAATTAAGTAGAAGGGGTAATATGTAGTGGATGTATTATAATATGACTCTTAATCTTAATGTTGTGTTTATGTAGTTTAAAGGCTTATATGTAGTTAGTTAGCATTTATTACGTTTAATGATGAATTTGTTTATCTTTTGAGTTGTTTTGGTAGTACATTTATGTTGATTTACTAATTGATATTATGAGACTTGCATATATTGATAAGTATAAATATTGAGTTATTGTTTGATGAATGGAATGTGATCCAGGATGATTGGATCAAGATGGAAGTCGTAATGACATATAATAGAAGTGTTGTCGATAACTTGGTACCAATAAAAATAGAGAAAACTCTGCCGAAATTTCAAAAAAAAATCCCATAATTTTAAACATATTACCCAATACTTGACATTGGTAAAGAAATATTGGGAGATTTCATGATAGTATAATTTGAGGGTGTTACATTTTGGTATCAGAGCCTGGTTAAAGTTCAGAAGACCATTATTAATGAAAAAATATATATATATTGTTTCAGGATGGTGCGTACACGGCAAGAAGCCAGAGCTGACTCGTCACCCGTGAGGGATGAGCGTCTAATTAAGATTGGAGAGAGAGGACTAGAGAGGGATCCTCTGGTAGATACAGCATCTTTTGTGCTAACCAGGTCGGTGCAATCCGGACAAGGAGAGTCATCAGGACTCCGAGATGAGCGGAGGATTTTTGATGGAGATGGGCAGGGGACTCAGCCCCCACTAGCAGTAGCACCAGCTGCACCCCCTGGGGTAGCACCTCTACCATATCCAGATCCAGCTTATTTTACACAGTTGGTTCATGCAGTGATGACAGAAATGGTGGGACCATTGAGTACTACCCTTACGGATAATGTGGTCACCCTAGTTCGATGGGTAAAGAGTCTGTCAGAATTAGGTTGTGAGGCATTTATGGGAGAGGAGGATGCTGAGATAGCTAGGCGATGGTTCCGAAAGATAGAGAGGTCTATGGATCAAATAGCAGTACCAGCAGAGCTCCGATGGATTGAGCGACTCAGCTATTATCGGACAGAGCCCAGACATGATGGGATATTGTTAAAAAGAGACGGGCTGCTGAGATGCTTAGATGGAGGGATTTCAAGACAGAGTTTGAGAACCAGTATTATTCCCGACAACATCAAAAGATCAAAGAACAAGAGTTCTTAGCTCTTACACAAGGAGTTATGACAGTATTGGAATATGAGAGGCGGTTTCAAGACCTCTCTATGTTTGCTTCTGTTTATTTACCGACTGAGGGCATCGGATCGAGAGACTCGGAGATGGACTCCAACAGGAGCTGAGGATGGGATTGGCTGCCTTGTAGTTTCCGACAGTAAGAGATTTTATAGTGGCCACTCAATCTCTAGAGGTCGTGGCAGCCGCAGGGCAGCGGGAAGGTGATGGACAGGGTACTATGGGAACAGAAAAGCGTAAGGAGCCTACATCATTTACAGTGAGACCTCCATTTCCAAAAAAGGGAAAAGGAGGACATTTTGGTCAGTTCAGAAAGAAGGGAGGAAATCTTGGATCAGGCGGTACATCGAGTAGACCTATGCAGAGCTCATAGGGAGGGTGGTTACGACCACAGACTAGTTTACCAAGAGGAGTCGCAGAGGGCTCCAGGATGACTACTTATCCCCTGTGTGTGAGATGTGAGCGTAGACATCCTGGAGATTATTCAGTCACATCTGGCAGATGTTATATATGTAGACAGAAACATAAATGGAGGGATTACCCTTATCTAGATGCTGCATGTTATTATTATGGAGAGTCGGGGCATCGTAGGAGGGAGTGTCCTCAAAGGACTATGGGGCAGACGCAGAGACAGGGTTTTTCAGGGCAGAGTCAGCAGCTGTCTGTGACCGTGGACAGGCCGGGTAGACCTGCCCAGTCTGGGACTAGTGCTGTTCGAGGCCGACCTCGAGTACAAGGAAGGGGAGCTCAAGGAAGAGTTTTCTGTATGACTCAGGAAGATGTGCGAGCTGCCACTGATGTTGTTGCAGGTACTTTACTATTAGAATCTCAACATGTGTATACATTGATTGATCCTGGTGCTACCCATTCCTTTGTAGCTAGAAAATGGAAAGATAAATTGAAAGTGCAACCTATGAGAGTGGAAAAGGGGTAGTAATTGGTACAACTCTAGGGGAAACTATACTTATAAAGTATGTTTATAGGGGTTGTCGGGTAAAAATAGGAGATGTTTAAATGAGGGTAGATTTATTACCACTAGACTTGTATGATTTTGAGATTATTTTGGAAATGGATTGGCTAGTAACATACAGAGCCCAAATAGATTGTTTTACTAAAACGGTAACTCTCTAAGATGAGGGTGGTAGGAGGGTAGAGTTTAGAGGAGAGAGGAACATCATACCAAATAGTATAATTTTGGTCATGACGGCTAGGAAACTATTAAGAAAGGATGTACAACTTATCTTGCCTATGTAGTAGATTTGGAAAAGAAAGGAATAGAGTTGGATAAAATACCTGTAGTAAGAGAGTTTCCAGATGTATTTCCAAAGGAATTACCCGGGCTACCACCTGAGAGAGAAGTAGAAGTTTCGATAGAAACACTACCTGGAACTACACCAGTAGCTCAGGCACCGTATCAAATGGTGCCTACACAATTGGTGGAATTGAAAATACAGTTACAAGAATTGCTGGATAAAGGGTTTATCCGCCCTAGTGTTTCCCCTTGGGGGGCTCCTGTGTTATTTGTTAAAAAGAAAGGCAACTCAATAAAGTGACTGTAAAACATAAGTACCCCCTTCCACGAATTGATGATTTGTTTGATCAGTTAAAAGGGGCATGTGTATTTTCAAAAATAGACTTGAGGTCAGGGTATCATTAGGTGATGATAAAGGAGAAAGATATGCAGAAAACAGCTTTTAGAACTCGCTACGGGCATTATGAGTTTGTGGTGATGCCTTTTGGATTAACAAATGCCCCAACGATATTTATGGATTTGATGAATCGGGTTTTTTGATCCTATCTGGATAAGTTTGTAGTAGTGTTTATTGATGATATACTAATATATTCTTCGTCACAAATGGAACATGCAAATCACTTGAGAGAAGTGTTAGAGACCTTGAGGAGAAATAAGTTGTATGCGAAGCTGAGCAAGTGTGAATTTTGGCTGAATGAAGTAGTATTTTTGGGTCATGTGATATCGGAGAAGGGTATCAGCGTGGATCCAAAGAAGATAGAAGCAGTATTGAGATGGGAAAGACCTACGAATGTGACTGAAATTCGTAGTTTTTTGGGCTTAGCTGGATATTATAGAAGATTTATAGAAGGATTTTCTACGATAGCCTCTCCAATGACTCGACTAACTTGGAAGGAAGTTAAGTTTGAATGGTCAAAGGAGTGTGAAACAAGTTTTCAAGAGTTAAAATCCAGGTTAACTTCAGCCCCAGTATTGGCTTTACCAAAAGAACAAGAGGGATTTGTCGTGTATAGCGATGCTTCCAGTAAGGGTTTGGGTTGTGTACTTGTGCAGCACGGAAGGGTAATCGCTTATGCATCCAGACAGTTAAAACCACATGAGGTGAACTATCCAGTACATGATTTGGAGCTAGTAGCTGTGGTGTTTGCTTTGCGGATATGGAGGCATTATCTGTACGGAGTACAGGTACAGATTTTTACAGATCATAAAAGTTTAAAATACTTGTCACAAAAAGAATTGAATATGCGGTAGAGGAGATGGATGGAGCTGATCAAATATTATGATTGTATTATTGACTATCACCCGGGGAAAGCAAATGTGCTGGCAGATGCTCTGAGTCGGAAGAATAAAGCTTTTATTGGTGGCTTACTAGTGCGAGGTGATAAAGAACTCCTGGAACTTGGTGGGCTAAATGTGCATTTGGATGTGACTTCAGGAGGAATGTTATTGGCAACGTTAGTGCTACAATCTGATATGAGAGAAAAGATACGAAAAGCTCAAGGGGAAGATCCCGAAGTAAAGAAAGAAATGAATAATGTAAAAGTTGGCCAAGACTCTTTATTTCGAGTGTTGAATGATGGGCTCGTAGTAATGGGAAAAAGAATATATTTACCTGATGACAAGGTTTTAAAAGGTGAAGTTTTAAAAGACTCATGAGTCTAAATTGGCGATCCATCCAGGGAGCATGAAAATGTATAGAGATTTGAAGGAGAGTTACTGGTGGCCAAACATGAAAAAGGAGATAGCAGAATATGTGGCCAAGTGTGCCATATGTCAGCAGGTGAAAGTAAAGCATCAACGACAGGCTGGAGAATTACAGCCTCTTCCGATTCCAGAATGGAAATGGGAGAATATCACTATGGATTTTGTATCTGGGTTACCAAGAAGCAGGAAAGGACACGATGCTATATGGGTGATCGTGGATAGACTGACAAAGTCTTCGTTGTTTTTGCCTATGAAGATGGGGGGTTCGGTTGAAAAATTAGCTCAATTATATATTAAGGAGGTGGTGAGATTGCATGGTGTACCAGTTTCTATAGTTTCTGATAAAGATCCTTGGTTTACATCAAGGTTATGTCCGTGTATACAACAGGCTTTGGGTACCAGATTGAATCTAAGCACAACTTTTCATCCACCGACTGATGGGCAATCTGAAAGGACAATACAAATTTTAGAAGATTTATTGTGGTCTTGTATTCTAGAGTTTGGAGGTCAGTGAGAGGATCATTTGCCATTAGTAGAATTTACTTATAACAATAGTTATCAATCTACTATTGGAATGGCACCATATGAAGCATTGTATGGAAGGAGATGTCGAACTGCAGTATGTTGGGATGAAGTTGGGGAAAGAAAATTATTGGGACCTGAACTGGTGCATATCACGGTTGATAAGGTGAAGGTGATAAAGGAAAGGATGAAAGAAGCTCAAGAACGGCAAAAGAGCTATGTAGATAATCGACGGAGACCTCTAGAGTTTCAAATTGGAGATATGGTATTTTTAAAGGTTGCTCCATGGAAGCATGTGATTCGGTTTGGAATGAAAGGAAAATTAGCACCCATGTATATCGGGCCATATAAAATTATAGAAAGAATTGGGACGGTTGCCTATCATGTACTGCTGCCACCACATTTAGATAGAATACATTATGTGTTTCATGTCTCGATGCTACGGAAAGCAAATTTGGATCCTACACGAATTTTGCCACAAATTTTGATGGAAGTGCGGGAAGATTTAACTATGGAGGTACAGCCTGTGCGAATTATGGACTGAAGTATAAAGGAATTACGGAATAAAAAGGTGCTCTTAGTAAAAGTATTGTGGAGAAACTCTCAAATAGAAGAAGAAACCTGGGAGAGAGAGTCAGAAATGATGAAGTATCCTGGATTATTTACTTATATAGGTATGAATTTAAATTTCGAAGATGAATTTTTTTTTGGAGGGGAGAATGTAAAACCTCCGGGCGAAAAATCATAAATTGACTAGTTTTATGTAAAACAAAAAAAAATCATAACTCTTGATTGGGTTATCAAACAATTCTGAAATTTTGTGTGAAGCCTTCTAATATGATACCTTCGCTTAGGTTAAAATTTCAGAATTTTTAGATAAATTCGAAAATTTGACGAAAAATCACAATTCGATTAGTTCTATGTTATTGGATGAAATTTTCAATCCGACCATCGGATTGAGCTGAATTTTTCTGAGGAACCTTAAAATATATTGAATGAAATCTGGTAAAATTTAAGATGAATGGAGCTCGGTAGTGCTAGCAAAAATAATAATAATAATAATAATATTCATTAAGGGTATAATAGAAATTTGCCATTGGAAAAAAAACATATAAGCTCTCCTTCTCTTCTATTAACTGCCGGAATGGGCAGAAACAAAAAGGTGAAAAGAGAAACAGAGCATAACGTGAGAGAAAGAGAGAAAAGTAAGGAAAAAAATAAATAAAATTGAGAAAATACCTTTATAAGCTTGCAAGTTCAACCTATAAAACACTAAGGCAAGTGAAGGAAGGAGGATTTGAGAAGGGGAATTCAGCTAACTTTGGAAGAGGAGAAATTGGAAGAAAAGCAATAGGTAAGCATGAGAAGTTTGGATTTCATGTTTGATTTAGATGTGTTCTTAAGCTTATTTGATTAAGTTAGGAAGTAATTTCATGGAATTTTATCTTAGTTTCCCTTAAATCCTAGATTTTTGAACTTAGGGTTTTTATGTGAATTTGGGGGAATTAGGAGGGGAAGGAAAAATGATGAAATTGAAGTGGAATAGAATGAAAATAAGTTGAAATAACAAGTAAATGAAGAAAAATTTGGGGTAGGAAAAAAAGAAAAAAAAAGAAACACCACATTTGGCCAAATGAAGGAAAAAGTGGGAGAATGAGTTTTGATGTTAATGTTTAGAAACAACCCTTTTTTAATCATGATAATTAAAAATGTAAGAAAGACTAAATGAAGAGATAGCATTTAAATTGAGAAAATAATAATAATAATAATAATACGTAAATTCAAATTAAAAGAGAAATAAACTAGTTAAAAGAAAATATGAAGACAAGATGTCTAGATTGTGTTTGAATATAGTATTTGGATAAAATGAACAATATGATGTGAGGATATAAAGAATAGAAGAATTATTTGATGGAGGAATTATGAACATAGAGTAAGCAAAGAAGTAACTTGAGTTAAATATGAGGTTGTGTGTAAAATAATGATGTTATATTTGAGAATGAATTTTTATTTGAACAAATTACAAATAAAAATCTTACGTGCTTTGTGTTTCGGCACGTAAGAAAAATATTGATGGACTAATGATATAATGACACTTGATTGATTCAGGAGTTGTGTCTGGAACTGATTATCAGACAGGAGGAGCTGGGTCATCCCGAGCAGAAGGTAGGTGATTCGTCACCTTATTTTATAATTTTTAGTTTCCCTAATAATCTATGTTGCTTATTTAATTGATATTAAACTAATGGAGCAAATGAATAAATTGAGTTATGATTATGTGCATTACAGGTAAATTATGTGAAATTGGTTTTGTTGGTTAACAAAGAGGTTAACCGGATATGGGATAATTCATATGGAAGTACCGGATTGTTTGGCTAAAAAAAGAGGTTAGCCGAATGCTGGGTAATTCAAATGGAATTACAAGATTATTTGGCTCATAAAAGAGGTTAGCCAAGGTTAGTCGGATGCTGGGTAATTCAAATGGAATTATAGGATTCTTTGGCTAATAAAAGAGGTTAGCCGGATGGTGGGTAATTCCAATGGAATTACCAGATTGATTGGCTAACAAAAGAGGTTAGCCGGATGATGGGGAATTCGAATGGAAGTATTGGATTTATTGGTGACTGAGGAAGGAAACCTAATTTCTAAGTAATTATATGGAAGTGTTAGATTTATTTGGTAATTAAGATGAGTTAGCTGGATTTGTAAATTTTGAAAAGATCATGTAAAATTAAGGGATTAAGTTAGATTGAAGTAGAAGTATTAAATTTCAAAGGTTAAGAGTAATTAATTAATATTAGAATAATATAGTAAGTTACTTAATATTGTTATTGTTAAAACAGGTACACCGCGAGGTGATGCAGATCGTTAGATGTAGGAATACTCCCACTTATAAATGACTATTTTGGAATGTAATATTCATGTCTTTACTTTGGGTGTAAATCCTTTTGTGTTGTAAAAATTAAGTAGAAGGTGTAATATGTAGTGGATGTATTATAATATGACTCTTAATCTTAATGTTGTGTTTATGTAGTTTAAAGGCTTATATGTAGTTAGTTAGCATTTATTACGTTTAATGATGAATTTGTTTATCTTTTGAGTTGTTTTGGTAGTACATTTATGTTGATGTACTAATTGATATTATGAGACTTGTATATATTGATAAGTATAAATATTGAGTTATTGTTTGATGAATGGAATGTGATCCAGGATGATTGGATCAAGATGGAAGTCGTAATGACATATAATAGAAGTGTTGTCGATAACTTGGTACCAACAAAAATAGAGAAACTCTGCCGAAATTTCAAAAAAAAAATCCTATAATTTTAGACATATTACCCAATACTTGACATTGGTAAAGAAATGTTGGGAGATTTCATGATATTATAATTTGAGGGTGTTATAGGTGCACTGGGGGTGATGTGTCTTCCCCTTGCACAGCAAGTCTCTTTATCAAGACTATCGCGGACAAATAGGTTCCTAATGACCTTAATACTAGGTGGCGACTCTTGATATTTATAGTCGTAAATTTTACGGCTATAAAACACACCTCTATTTTCACCGCATGCTGTTGTCTCCCCAATCCCGAGGATGGTGGGGCGTGAAGCGCGAAAAATCGAAGTGACAATAATAATAATAATAATAATAATAATAATAATTTTATATTAGGTTTATATATTCATTTTATTATGGAAAATATGTTTAAAATAATGATAACTATTATTTTTAAGGATTTTTCTCTTAAAAATAATTATATATTTTGATATTTGTTTAATATTAACACCTTAAAATATATATATATATATATAAATGATGTTTTAAAAAAATATCAAATTAATTTAATTTTAGTATTCTGAAATACTTCAAATATAATAATATTAAGAACAAATATTAGAAAATAAAAGAAATTTTGAATTTTTTTTATAACGATAATGACAGTGGAAGCTATAATAAAAGGAAATTTTATTTTTTTTTCTAACAATAATTATGGGTCATCAATAGTATGAAAAATAATAATTAGAATATAAATTATTGATAATAATATTTATAATGACAACTACAATAATTGTGACAATTTAACAATCATGATAATAACAATGCCAATAATAATCAAAATAATTCATCAGTTGATGTTATTTTTCTTAAAAGTTGACTTTTGTAACTTTTTTATGTATAATATTTCATATCTAATATCATATAAACAAAAAATATATGAAGTCATACGTAGACAAAACAAGTGGAGAAATTGGAGCAAATTATCTCGAATGAAAAAATATACAAGCTAATTGCCCTCCACTTCGCCATAAACAATTTTTTTTTTTAAAATGCAAAAAAATGTCAATGGTCTTAAATGTTTTTTAATAATGCTATATATCTGTGCAACATAATCAGCCTACAAAACTTTCAATTCTTACTATAGAAAAAATATTTACAATAATAATAATAATAATAATAATAATTGTATATTAGGTTTTATATATTCATTTTATTATGGAAAATACGTTTAAAATAATAATAACTATTATTTTTAAGGATTTTTCTCTTAAAAATAATTATAAATTTTGATATTTTTTTAATATTAACACCTTAATATATATATATATATATATAAATGATTTTTAAAGAAAAATCTCAACTTAAATTAATTTTAATATTCTGAAATACTTCAAATATAATAATATGAAGAACCAATCTTAGAAAATAAAAGAAATTTTGAATTTCTTTTATAACGATAATGACAATGATAGCTATAATATTGTTAGTAATGATGAGGATATTAATTATTTACAATAATTGTTACAGTAACAACTATAATAATTGCGATAATTTAACAATCATGATAATAACATAAAGAATAATAATTAAGATAATTCATTAATTGATGTTGATTTTGTGAAAAATTAACTTCCGCAACTTTTTATGTATGATATTTCATATCTAATATTACATGAATAAAAAGTATATGAGTCACTTGTCTGCGCTTCGCCGCAAACAAAACCAAATTTTATAACATGTCAAAAAACTATTAATGGTTCTTGATTTTTTTAATAACGCTATACATTAAAGCGAAATAATCAATTTACAAGGGTTTCAATTATTTAGTTTTTTAATTAATTTATTTTATTATAGATAATGCATTTAAAATAATGAGAAAGATTATTTTAAAGGTTTTTTCTCTTAAAAATAATTATATATTCTGATATTTGTTTAATATTAACGCATTGAAAAATATAACAAATAATTAACAACTGAATATTAACTATACATACAAAAGAGAGGGTTTTACTTTCATTTTACACCGCTAAATGTGAACTTACTCTGTTTTTTAACCAAAGCTACATTTAATACAAAGATAAATTCTAATAAAAATTAAAAGTCAAAATTAAGAGTATAGATACATAAATACAAAAAAATTATTTAGAGTTATACTAAAATTACTGAAAAGATAAATGGATCAAAACTAAATCAAGAAATAAAAGAATTATTTATTTTTTTCCTTGCAACACTTTTAATTTTTTTAATTTAATCCTTGGGTTAAAATTATTTACATATTTTGTTTTTATTTCGGCCCATATACTTTTAATTCTATATTTTAATTCCTTTATTTTTTAGATATATTTCTAAATAGTCCCTATTTTTGTCCATCTTTGTGCATACACACTCTTAATTTTGGTTTTTAATTCTAATTATTTCCTATTTTGTTTAGGTTGTATTTATTAGAAAACATTAATTCTTAGATTTTAGGTTGTTTTGGTTAAAAAATTATTTTTAGAATATTTTTATATATAATATTTTAGATCTAATATTATGTAAAAAAAAAAACCAAGGCAACACATAAACAAAATATGTAGACAAATTAGCCTAAGTTATCTACAATAAAAAAATATACAAATCACTACTCCTGCGTTTCGATTACAATGTTCTTTTTAAACGAACTAAACCTATTTCTAATAGATTTTATCTATTATATTTTTACTAATTAAATATTAAAATAACCAATTATAAACCCAAAAAAACGTTGAAAAATACATCGAGCGGCGAACAAATAACTAACCTCGTGTATATATATATATCAAATAGCTCCTACCGAAGGAGAAACTAATCTTGAACTGCTTCTCTCTCTCCCAAAACAAAATCACCATAAAACCCATTCATTCAAGAAAACCTATCATCTCTCAAGATTCTCATGTCCTCTCGGCGTCAAGAAACCCCAATGTTTGCAAGATTTCTCACCACCCGTGCCAAATGCCCTCAACTTCACCAGAATCACAATCAACTCCACCAGAATCACCATCAACTCTGGTAAAGTAAACAGTGCTAGAATTCGTGCTTTCAGTGATTAACAGGTTGTTTGCTGATGGTACTGAATATATATTAGGAATACGTCTTGAAACTTTGTGTGACGAACTTGAGAAAATATTAAGTTCAAGTGATGTGTCATTGAAGGTGAAAGAAGCAGCTGTTGAGGCCTCTTTTGGTTGTATCTTGCGCCTCAAGAATGCTGTAAATGATGAATTCTTGCAAGATCTCTTGCGTCAAGTAATGAATACTGTTTTCTTTTATGTTGAAATAAAGTTTGGTATGAGTCAAGAGGGATATGCGCGTTTCATTCTTGATCAATTGGTTGCATTGGCGCGGGCGGACACTTGGTTCTTGAGAAACCAGGTTGATTGGGTACTTAAATTTATGTTTATTATGATGGAGAATCCTCAATGTGAGAAAAGAACGAGGTTTCTGGCGATAGAATTCGTGCTAGTTGTAGTTGAAGATAAAAAAGGTTGCCAGATTTTGGTAAATACAGGGGCTCTGTATATCCATAGGATGCTTTCTCAACTGTTATGTATGATCCCGACTATCAACGAGAACACGGCATTGGATAATCGTGATGATCAAGAGCAATGCATATTACTTGACCACGGAATGAAGAGCATGGCTCGATTTTCACGAGCTTTGGGCGGGAGATTTCTTAAGAAAATATTAAGTTCAAGTGATGTGTCATTGAAGGTGAAAGAAGCAGCTGTGTTAGAAATGAAATCACAGCCTTTGTAGAGTTGATTTTTGTTCATTTGGAATGAATTTTTAATTATCTACGTTCTTTTGTTCTATCTTTTCAGGTGCAAGCTGCAATGGCAACTTATCACTTTGTTGAGAATTGCACTTCAAATATGTTACAACCTTACCTTGATGAGATTATCAGTAAATTGCTCAGATGCCTACAGGTGAGGTAGCATGTGATCATTCATGGCATGTGTTTTTTTCTCTTCTCTTCTTTTCTTTAATTCTGAGCTTTCCTTGATAAATATAAAAACTCACATGCACACGCATAATTGTATAAAAAGAATCTATATCTTGTCTCTGATTTGCAGTCCTTATGTTGATTTTGCATTTACACAATCCAGAAAGGAAAACAACTATTGAAACAGTGGGCCTTATCAGCATTAGCAGCAATTGCTAAGTCATCAGAGGTACCGGTCAAGAGTTTCTTGTGGCCTATTTTAAATTTTCTGGTTTTTTATATTAATTATTGTATTTTTGTAGGACAGGTTTCTAGAGTATTACAGAACAGTTATGCCTTACCTCAATTTTGTGTTGACGAAAGCAAGAGGGGAATCTAATGGCTTGCTCCTTTCCGCAACTATTTCGTGCATGACAGCAATTTGGACGGTTATTGGAAAGGATAACTTCAGCGACGATACTCGACAGGTAATAATAAGTACTGTAAATGTGAGTTTAGATATAAAAGATTCTCAAGCTACTAGTTGATCCTGCCTGCTGTACCACAAAAGTATGTTACTGCTTTCCTTTTTCCTCTCATCTGGAAACAGTAATCTGAATTGGACAACCTAGTTTATAGTTCCTTACATACTGTACTGAATTTGGATTCATAGATGGGCTCAGAAGTCTCTTGAAGCCACCCAAATCAAAGATGTTGTAGATTCATGTATTGTGTAATTTCTTAGTATGATGTTTTTGTTGGACCATATTCATACAGTAGCACTATTGACCCTGTTTTTTTGTCATGCAAGGTCGTGCAACTTCTTGCTTCCACACCCATATCAAATCTGGATATACATGACCCAATGATAATTCAAGGGTTAAAAGGATGTTAATAGTAGTTGTACAGCCTTATACCGAGGTAGCCATTCCTTGTTTGCTTCAATCCGCGGGGCTCACTTTGCCTGATGATGCTAACATTGAAGAATCAGATGATGAAAGGTGAGTCTTCTTAATTGAAATTGAAGAAATTACTAGAGAAACAAATTGATGAGATGAAAAATAAATGGCAGAAAATGAATGTACATACAATTCTGATTTTTGCACATAAGCGATGGATGAAATGGTGATATTCATATATAGACTTCACTCTGAAATAATGAATGTCTTGCAAACTGTAAACAACGTTTACTATCATCATAAAATTAGTTCAACTATTTTGCCAATGCTGGAACCCAAGTACCAGGTACAGGATCAAGTATAATCCACGCTATTTCTGGATCGTTATTTATTTATTATTATTACTATTGCTTCATGGCTGATGTATCAATTTTCTGTGTGTAACACTGATAAGAAACCGGATGATTCAAATCAAAACTGAGATTCTGGAGGAGAAAGCCACAGCTTGTGTGTTGTTGCGCGATTGTGTTGCTGAACTGAAAGAAGGCATTGATTTATGGATTGATGAGGTGGTTAATTTTGTAACACATAATAGCTTCCATAGCTTGAGCTATCTGAGCAAATGTGAACAAAATTTAGAATGGCAGAGCATCTGTGCAGGTTGCTGAAACTCTAGTTCCACTACTCAATTTTTATCAGCATGCTGAGGTTCGAATAGCTGCTGCATTAGGTAATTAAAAGCTAATGTAGCCTCCAATCATTTTATTTTATGCATTTCTTAACCATCTCCAATAATCACAATTTCCTTTTTGCTTTGTGATCAGCCATGCCAGAAATGCTGAAATCGTCGAAAGCAGCAATTGATAAAAGGCTTCTTCAGAAATCTCCTTTTGAAAAGTTGTGTTCTGATATAATACCATCTTTGGTGGAAGCGCTGGTTAAGGTTATCCTGTAGTTCATAATCAATATTAGATACATTGTGATTACGGGAAATCTTTAACTACTAGTAGTATTTTCTTGCAGGAAGAAGTCATTAAAATTAGTGCAGTATCCTTGGAGGTCTGTAGCATTTATTTTTAAGATACATACATAATATAGTCTAGGCCTCTAGGGAAGAATTGATGCTCTTATCTTATCAGCACAAACTTCTCTCCTTCAGTTATCGGTACCTGTTTTAAATATAGACCAGATCAAGCGCTTCTTGTCTGTGATAATGGACGTTCTCGACACTAGCATATTGATTCCTGAAGGTAATGAAGCATCAGAGCAAGGAGAAAAAGTTAGGTAGAAAGTAAGTAATTGCATCGCTTTTCACTCCGCAACCCTTCGCTTCCTTTCATTTACGCAAGGATATTTCAGTTAGTGTTATTTCTTAACACATATTTGTTTCTTGATAAAGGTTTGTGTTTGCTTGAAGATTGTCACGAAAACTTACTAGGGTTCCTTGTTGCAATTTTTCGTCCAGCTTTTATCACCTATGGAACATATGTGGGTAAGTTTCATCACCGGATTTTAGTTCTTCCGTTTTTACATAAGCTCAGTTTACTGTGATTCCCCTGTTAGTGCCCAATCAGTATGTTGATGTCGCATGCTTAGCGAGCAACATTTGCATCTGTATAAAAGGTTGAGCGGCCATCTCCATGCTTAAAATTGGCCTTTTCTTGTAATGTAGGGTTCATTGCCATTCCATTCTTAGGTGAGGAATTTCTAGCATAAAAATCTTCAGTATTGTGTTGAAAGTTGTTTTCCTTAGATCATACTGTTTGAGTACTAGATATGTTGAAGAAGGTGCAGGTATAGGTAGATTGTAATGCTACATCTTATAAAGAAAAGGGAAATTACCAGTGCCCACTTTTTTACTCTTTGAATAACATGCTGTGAATATGTGCCCATGGAGGTTCAGAAACAGGGAGACAGAGAACTGCAAACTTGAGAGAACTCTGCTTCGTTTATTGTTTCGCCGCAGGTCAAGGATAAAACAGTTAAGGAAAGAAAAATTGCCTTGAAAATTTTCACTGATGTTGTAGAGGAATTCCGAGAAGAAGCTTTGAAGTAAGCCTAGTCCTTTTTAATTTGGTTAGAGAATGTAAATTTAATTCTCTATAATACCAATTGATAAAAGCAGGTTCTGTGAGAGTGAACTCTTGTTACTATTTAAAGCTTGCAATGATGATGAACCAGAAATTCAAGAGGTCTGTTTCTGACCCCGCCTAGCAGTGACAATGATGATGTGCACCTCATAAATAGAGAAAATCTCTTAATCAAAGCGTGAACTGTCGCAGGTAGTTGCACATGGAATTGGTGTTGCTGCAGCCTTTGGTGGATCTATCTTCAAACCTGTGGTTGGAGGTAGCAAGTTTATTCTTCATGAAGTCTTGTTATTACCTGCATGCAGTATTTATACAATAAATCCCATTGTTGTTGTCATTTGGCAGAAGCAGTTTCTGCTCTAAATGCTAACATAAGCGATCCAATTGCATTGCACCGAGATTATGTAATGGCCCATGATGCTGCTGTTACAGCTCTCGGACAAATATGCCTATTCCATAAGGACAGAATCAATGCAAGTGAGGTAAATTACTACTCCTGCTTCTTATACTTTTAGTTCAGGGGAGCATGTTTGAGATGAAAAAATCCAAGTAGTTTTGAATTTGGTCTAGAAGTACAGAAAAGTGATTTCATTTTGCAATCCGAACAACGTGCCAATGCTAAAAGACTATTTCTTCAATTGAGGGTAACGTGAGGTGGTAATAAGGCAGAAGTAGACTTTTTCCAGCTTCTTCAATATTCCAAAATTTTGGAAACATGCTTTCAAACTCTTGAGGGTTGGTAAGACAGACTAATTTATGTTGTTGGCTTTCTTTACACAGCAGAGATGGCTCCGGTGTTAGGATTGTCAATATAGTGTCTCTTAAGAGATTCAGTATAATATTTGTGTCTGGTGCTAAAGCTGAAGCAGCTCTCCGTAGCTCATTCTTGTTTTTGACTGCAATAACAGCCAAGAACTATATTATCAAGGTGTTAGAAATATTCAGGTGTCACAGATGGTATTAGGAATCATAAAATCACATCTGTAACTTATTGTGACCCAACGACTCAATCTGAATGTCTGCAGAGGAACATGGCCTAATATTTTCATTCTTCTAAGTTATTTAATGTAATTTACACAAAAGATGCTGTTGAAATTTTCCACAGGTCCCAAAGGGAGTTTTCTACAGCTCTCAGTCCGTGGAAGCAATTTTGATACTATATTTATGCTACCAGCAATAAGAATAGTTGATAGAAGTTCCGGCAGGGTTTTCCATGCTGAACTTTGCTAGAAATGCTGATTCTATGATTGGATATTATCTACTTTTCAAATTGGACTGCAAATTTCATCAACTTCCATTTCTCTCATGTTTCTTCTTCCTTTATTCTACCGACTCTTACAATATTTATTCCTCTTTTTTCACTCAATTCTTATACATGATTTGGTCATTATTCTTTTAATTGCTGCTTTTATGCTTTTTATCTAATTTATTTGTTTTATTTTTCAATTATATCCCTTATTGTTTTGTTTTGTTTAAATTTAAATAAAGTTCAATCCTCATTCTTTTGATTTTTATTTGTTTTGTTTTTCAATTTTAGACGGTTGAGAATTTACTTCTTAATGTTTTTGAGTTTGCCTTCTATGAAGTAACCTGGTCTCATGACTTGGGTCACGAGTTTTGAAGATTAACTTGGTTTGATTTTAGTTTTTTTTTAGATTTTAAAAAAATAAATTCAATTGCATTTGTTGACATTAGGTTGAGCCTTAAACTTCATGAGTTTTGTTGTTTTCCTTTTTACAGGGTTATTCTGATTTCTTATCCTACGTTGTAGATTAGTCGAGTTTACTTTGGTTGACATGAGTTTTTTTATGTTTCTTTCTTCATTTTGACTTTCACTATTTTGTTTTCTTAAGTGTTGACCTCCATTGTTTTATTCAATTTCTTTTGTATGGGGTTATCTCGTCCACATAGGCAGACTATGAGTTTAGCATGCTGACTAGAGTCAGTTTTTTTTAATTATTTTAATTCATCATTTAACATTTTATTTGTTGATAGATGAGCTTTGAACTGTTTTCTTTATTTTTCTCTTAACAAGGTTGCCCGTTCTCATTAAATTCTTACTACTTTATCAAATAAGATCATTAAACTCTTTAAGGAATATTTAGTGTTTTTTTTATATTATTGGCTGTCACGACAATGTTTTTTCACGCTTCGTGCCCCGCCATTCTTGAAGGAGAGAACAGAGCGCTGTGAAAGGGAGGGATTTATAGACATAAAATTGCGACTATAATTATTAGGAGTCGCCACCTAGTAAGGGGACTTGTTGTGCAAGGGGGAAGATACATCGCCCCCAGTGCACCCTACCTAAAGCAAGTTGCATTGTTGTTTGATTGTTTTTTCTAAGTCATTTTTTATTCGTTGGTATTTTCTAATGCTTGAATTAGATCTCTCTTCGTGAGGGAGCCTACTTCATTGGAAGTTGAAAACCTAACCATTCTAAAGTTTAGTAATTCTTACACTGCATAAAAAAATCTTCTTTTTTTACTATCTGCGGGTGTAATTTTCAATGTAATTTTACACCCCAATAGCTAAAACAAAATAATTTTTTTATTTTTTGGCCAAATTCCAAAGGATAATCATAAAGTGGTTACAATATCCAATTTTTCTTTGAAACATGTGAAAGATGCAACATATATTTTTTAACGATAAATATGTTTGCAATACCTTGAAATTCAATCGTATGCACAAAAACAATATATTTTTTTGTTTCTTTTTTTTCATTGTGATTTTTTATATTATATTTTTATTAAACAATAAACAATTCAAACTAGGCCTAGCCCAACTAAGTGGGTTGGCCCAACCAAGTTGGGCTAAAATACAACTAAGTCTGCCGCACTTGGGCTGGACTTGACCAAGCCAGCTGAGCTAGGCCGAGAGCAGGTCCAACCCAAGAATTAATACCAAAAAAAAGATAATTGTGTTGGTGCATTGTTCACGTGTTACGTGAACAATAACAAGGTGGTCGGCTGACAGTGACGAGAGGCTTGCTACTGCCGTTGGGCAGAGGAGGCTTAGGGTGGAAGCATAAAAAATGGTGGCCTGTGGTGGCTGGGAGGAGCGCCAGAAGGGGTTGTTGGTCTACTGTTATCCTTGAGTTGTTGTCGTTAGAGAAGAAAAACTAAGCTTGCCGATGTATTTTTCAGGTCCAAATTCCCCTAAGAAACAGGGAAACGAATCTGCCCTGTTATGTAAAATGAAGGAAACATAATCAATTCATCTTCAATCCTTGCTTCCTTATCAATCACAACCATGTTTTTCCCTTTATTCATGAAAACCCTACTAATTTATGCATTCCCCCCAATATTTTGTATTTAAAAACCCTAATTCCCAATTCAAGAAGAATCATGAATTTCTAATCAAATTGAGGTTAATTTCATAGAAATTGGAATTAGAACTCCTTACTTGGATGAAATCTTGACTTTAGTTCACAACTTTGGAAGAATCTTAGCCTTCTTCTCTTTGTTAAGAACCAACCACTCCTTTCTTCCCCAAATTCTTCACTTTCTTCTTGTTAATCCTCCCTCAAATTGTGTTCCTCCACTTTAGAATTCCAAGACTTTTATGGGTTTACAAGCTTTTGGGTGTTTAATCCTAGTTTTGTGAAGAAAACATTTGGGTTATCTCTCCCCTCTTTCTTCTAATTTCAGCCGGACATGGCTGAGGGAAGAGATGGGTATTTATAGTCCCATTTCTTCTTAATTATATTTTTGACCCCGTTTTTTTTATTATTATTCTCGGGTTTCACATTCTCCCCTCCTAATAGAAAATTTTGTCCCCGAAATTTAAACTACATACCTAACTCAAGGAATAGGTGGGGGTATTTTTCCTTAATATCTGATTCTCTCTCCCACGTTTCTTCCTCAATTTGTGAGTTTCTCCGTGTTTATGTGTTGTCTACCCTAGTTTTATTAGTGCTATTTAATGTTCCCCTCCCAAGATAAGATGGCGACTCCACTAGGGACATTGTCGGGCTGAACTTTCTTTGTTTGATTCTTTGTTCTCTAGTTTATTTTTAGCACGTATTTGTACTGCTTTAGCATGCATTTACTTTCAATTCACGGATAACATCGGGTATGAATTAATGTATCATGCATTTTAAATTCGTAAATAAACCCAATTCTAAGTTAAGTGAGGAGTAGCGGTCTGCCTTATGACTTTCAATCGGGGTTCAAATTCATGAAACGTCAAACTATGAGCTGAGTGTCTATCCGATAATGGCGGTCACATCATGCCCCAACCTTTTCTTGTAAACCCTTATACTATATTCATGTAAGACAGTCACTGGGTAGTTCATAGACCATTGAGACCAGGTAGAAAGCTTACCCCTCATGTATTGGCCTAAAACTTGTTCTTAATCTCACCGATAATTCACACCTAATGTGTATGTACATACATCATGCATCCATCTGCATCCACATGCATCCATCATTAACATATCATAGGAAGGTCAAAATATAGGGCCCCGAAGAACTTCACCTCGCAGAATTTACAACACTTGACTCTGACAGAGAAACATGGAGAATGAAGAGCGTGCACACCAAGATGCCCATTTCTAAGAAGAGTTGAATTCGTGGAAAGATAGTGTAGCTCGTCCTACTAGCTTACTCAAGCAAGCACCAAGAAATAATACCTCTGACGAGGGTCCTTTAACTAGACTTGCAGCGGCTGCTCAAACACAAACAGTGAACCACCATGACGAGGTGATAGGAGAAAGGGTTGAAGATTCGCAACAAAATCTAGCTTTCGTACAATCAGCAACGCCGACACCAGCTATAAACCCAAAAATTATAAAATCATCAAAGGGTATTGACCAAGATAACATGGCGACGTTGAAAGCCAAGATAAGGATCATTGAAAGGGTAAACATATATGAACTAGTACAAGCTATAGAAATGTGTTTAGTCCTGAACATTGTAATACCAAAGAAATTTCATGTTCCTAAGTTTATCAAATACACTAGGACACAATGCCCTGTCACTCACCTAAAATCATACTGTAACAAAATGGCAGAAGTAGTGTATGATGAAAAATTGCTTATGCATTTTTTCCAAGATAGTTTGAGTGGGGCAGCTTTGAATTGATACATGAGACTAGACAATACTAGAATCCGTAGTTGGCAAAATCTAGTAGATCCTTTCATCAAGCAATATAAGTACACCATGTACATTGCTACTGACAAAACAAGTTTGTCCAACTTGGAGAAGAAGGATAAAGAAAGCATAAGGGAATATACTCAGAGATAGAGAGATCTCGCTGCATAGGTACATCCACCGGTTCTAGATAAAGAGATGGTGACATTATTCGCCAACACGTTGAGAATGCCCTATTACAAACATGTGATGGGCAGTTAAACACAACAATTCACAAATGTTGTACTCATGGCAGAGCGAATGGAGCAAGGAATCATATGTGGTAGAATTTTTGCACTTATGGACGAAGGCAAGAGAAACGATGTCGAGCATTTTGAAGATGACTATAAGGGTAGGAAAAACCAATTCCAAAAATACCATAACCCTTTATCTCAAATTACCAACATAAATCTTCAAGCCAAAGATCCACCTAAAAATTTCTCGAAATGAAATTACCAGAAAACTCAAGAATAGCTACTGCTTGACCGCTTTTTATGATCGTCTTGTTTTAACTCGCAAGTGCACGAGTGTGCAATGTAGCAATTACCTCGGTAAGATCGAGGTCATATCCACAGAGCTAGATTTAGAAATTAAGCTACATAATAACAAAAAACTCAAGAGAAATTAAATTAACAATAATTTGGTTGAAAATAATTAATAGATTTGTTTTCAAAGATGAAGGAGAGTAAATAGATTTTAAATGACTAGAAAAAGTAAGTCTTGGTTCCAAATCAATTCTAATGGTAATGTATTGGTGATTCCTTCAACATATATAAGATAACTCAACCTAATATCAACAATGGTGTATGTTATAATGTAATTTTATTGCTTCAGCATGCATTTTACTTTGAATTCACGCATATCATCAGGTATGAATTAATGTACCAAGCATTTTAAATTCATAAATAAACCCAATTCTAAGTTGGGTGGGGAGTAGCGGTATGCCTCATGTATTGGCCTAGAACTTGTTCTTAAAGTCCCCAATAATTCACACCTGATGTTTATGCACATATATTTGCATCCACATGCATCCATCACTGTGCATAACATATCATCGGCAGGTCAAAATATAGGGCCTCGAATAACTTCACCTCATAGAATTTACAACACTCGACTTTGACAAAGAAACATGGACAATGAAGAGCTTGCACGCCAAGATGCCCATTTCTAAGAAGAGCTGAATGCGTTGAAAGATAGTGCAGCTCGTCCTACTAGCTTACTCAAGCAAGCACCAAGAAATGCCTCCGGTAAGGGTCCTTTAACTAGAATTGCAGCGGCTGCTCAAACACAAATAGTGAACCACCATGAAGAGGTGATAGGAGAAAGGGTTGAGGATTCGCAACAAAATCCAACTTTCGTACAATCAGCAGCGCTGACACCAGCGGCAAACCCAAAAATTATAAAATCATCAACGGGTATCGACCAAGATAAGATGGCGACGCTGAAAACCAGGATAAGGGTCATTGAAGGGGTAAACTTATATGACCCAGTACAAGCTGCAGAAATGTGTCTAGTCCCGAAAATTGTAATACTAAAAAAGTTTCATGTTCCTGAATTTATCAAATACACTGTGATACAATGCCCTTTCACTCATCTAAAATCATACTGTAACAAAATGGCAGAAATAGGTCATGAGACCAGACAACACTAGGATCCGTAGTTGGAAAAATCTAGTAGATGCTTTCATCAAGCAATATAAGGACAACATCGACATTACTCCTGACAAAACAAATTTGTCCAACTTGGAGAAAAGGACAAGCAACATAAATCCTGAAAATAGGATCACTTGAATTCTTTCGAGAACAAGCTTGTTTAAACAAACATTAAAATGTTTTTGCCTGGAATGACTTTGAAATTCCAAAAATCTTATACGAAACCGATCTTTGTAAACAACCAACCCTTTCCTACAAACACTTGAAGCCTAAAACACTTGTAGGGCACGACCAGACTGGGAGGCAGTCTAAAAATACAATTGAAGCTAACTCCATTGTTCCCTTTCAAGTAATGTTGAACAAAACTAAGGGTCTTTAAGCAAAGGTGAAAGGCATATGGATGCGTTGAAGGTCTGTCACCTCTGGAGGTCAAAATCACAAGTTGTGGCTCGAGTATGCAGAAGCGAGGAACCGTCAAAGCCACAAATCCAAACCTTGAAAAGAGAAGACCATAAAGAAGAAAAGGGACCTATATTTCTCAAGCAAGTATACATGCATCATCATGCATTGCATCCCCATTGAGAAACTAGGAAATGTTTTGGAGGGATCGTACTTTACGAACCTTCATTAATCATTTTGTATACGTTTCAAGCTCTCACCACTTTCACTTCCCTAAGTGCGTTTCATCAGTAGATAATGCATTTTTCAACCCTATCTCTTTCCTTATTTGAACATGCTTTCTAGTCATCAACTAACTAAGATAATGCGCTTTTCAGCGCTATCTCTTTCTTGAATTTGGGTGAGCTTTCTGGCCACCATCAATTAAAATAGTTCGCTTTCTAGCCCTATTTTCCCTCATCAAGTGCCTTTCCAACCCTCAACCATTAATTTAAATAGTGCGCTTTCCAGTGCTATTTTCCACTCGTCGAGTGTGTTTTCCAACCCTCGACCATCAATTAAAATAATGCGTTCACTTGGAAAGGTCACCCATTACAACGAGACCATCTTCATTATATTTTCTAGGTAGGTCACCCATTACAATGAGACCATCTTCATCATTCTCACCTGGGTAGGTCACCCATTACAACGGGACCATCTTCATTATATTTCCTAGGTAGGTCACCCATTACAATGAGACCATTTTCTTGTGTCATTCACAACCATCATCGTCTTTCTATCCACTGAGTGTCCTACTTAGGCCTCAATTCTTAGGTAGTGCACCTTCTAGCCCTATTCTACTGTTCTCTTCTGAGTGCGCTTTATAGCCCTCATTTTCACTTCTATATGGATCAATCATTTCTTAGTTTGGTAAATTCATTCTCTTTTTCTTTACAACACTCACTATCTAAAGTCTCTTATAAAACTTTAGTCGTAAGCATTGTAAAGAGGAGGGCAACTATCATAACTCAATTTTGGGTTATTCCCCAAATTTTACCCAAAATCAAATAAAAATAACAAAAATAAATAAAAAGGGCTAGTGTTGGTAGAAAAATCAAGGTAGAAAATTTAGGCATTTTCGAGAGCCCGATCGTATCTCTTTTTTGGCTCAAAATGAAGGAAAACATAGATTTAAGGCTAAAATAATTTTTTAGTGGATAAATCGCTTAAGAATTAAGCTGAAAATGATAATTATATTTTTATAGGCCAATTTGATTCAATCATGCACCCATTGAAAGTATAATTATGTTTAGAAATTAATTTAGGGTCCAATTGGAGGATTTAATTACGTGCAATGACTTAATTATACTTTAAATTTGTCAAATTAATTTTATTAAGGGCTTAATCAATGAAAAACCAAGTTCTTGAGCTTAATCAAGGTTCAATTAAGAAGATTGGAATTTTCAGAGATAGAATTAAATTTTTCTAAGCCAATTATGCGAAGTCATGGTTCAAATTGAAGAAATTGAGAGTTTAATGGTCAACTGAGGGTCAAATCACATAAATCAGAAACCAATGACCAAAATAAAAATGGCACGCAAAGCTAAGGTTGCTGTTGAAATTCTGACGGGATACAATTGCATAAAATTACAAGTTTAAATTCAATTAGGGGTGCAATTAGAACAATTATAAATTGAGGGACCAAAACACATTTATATCTTCTCCCAAATATCCGGAATCCTGTAGAAGTGACTGCACTTTTCAGTTACCTGAACAGTGCAGGCACACTGCTACAAGAGGTAACCCATCGTTGCACGCAATGCGTAGGCGAAGGGTTGCTTCCTTTGCCTATAAATACACCTATAACGCCATGCACATTGGAGGAAGGGGAGAACGATGGAAAAATTTGGAGAGTGAAAGGAGGAAAATTTTGATAGTAAAGGGACGCACGATAGATATTATGAGCAAAAAAACACTTATATGATAAAAATCAAAGAAAAATATCAAAGTGAAAAAACATCAATTATAAAATGATTACTAGCATATATTAAAATTTTAGAATTAAACTGAATAAAAAAACCTTAAGAAAAAAGAAAATGATTAAAATAAAATTTATCATGATGATTGTAGTACTTATGATATTAATAATTATGGATATGGTGCTAATAGTAACAATAACTCATAAAATAATATTTAGAATACCAATAATAACAAATTTTATTATAATCCAAACAATTAGAATAATTTTATCCAAAATGATAATAATATTAATTTTGTTTTTGTCTTCTAATATTGACATTTAATTATTTCCATATGTTTTTCAAATTAAATAATATTTTTTTAATGTTATTAATATTTGTTTTGGTTTTATCTTCAATCATAATAATAACAATAAGAATAATAACTCAAATAATTCTTATTCAATGTTGTATTTATTAAGAATTAAGTTTTGCAATTTCTCTATATATAATGTTTCAAATCCAATATCTCAGGTTAATGATCTAAAAACATTATGTGGCTTAATATTGTCTTTAATTTTGACCTTATTTGTTAAAAATTATATTACTTAATATTAGCATCAAACAAAAAAAAATATTTATTTTTTGTTTTGTATTCTCGCTCTTATTCTTTTAATTTTTTGTTTAGTTTTGATTCTTTTAATTTTTTTGGTCCTTCCGAAATAATTCCTATTTTTCATTTGTATTTATGTATTTATACTCTTAGTTTTGATTTTTAATTATTATTTTTATTTATCTTTGTATTAAATACAGTATGTGTCAAAAGACACAGTAAGTTAGCTATGGAGGTGTTAAAGGAGATTGAAACTCTCTCTTATACAAGTATAATGAATTTCTATTCTTAGTGTTTAGTTATCCTTGTGTGTGTTTTCACTCATTTTGTTCACGTGTGGCTTAAGAGTACTGGAATTAAATTAATATGAGATAAAAAACAAACAAAAAAAACTTTCTGTTATTTTTATTGATGCTGCTTGTATCAACATTGTATTACAAATATGATTTTTTTTAATTAGTTGTGGTGCTTGTGGAATTTTAAATAATGTTTAGAAAGATTTTTTAGTTTTTTATATTATTTTAATATGTTAATATTAAATAAATATCAAAATGTATAATTAGCCCAATATATTGTTCAGGAAAAATATTATAAAAATAATTGTTATCATTAATTTCAATACCTTATCCATAATAAAATTAATATATAAAAAAACTAAATTATTGAAAGACTTAAAAAAAGGCCGAAATCAATACACAATATAGAGACAATTTCAATCGAATAATAAAATTGAAACAATTAAAACCTCAACATCGAAAAATTAACAAGAATGAAAAAAAATCAAAAGAATAGGGCCAAAATGAAACATAACTATTATTTTTTTAATTAGTTGCGGTGATTGTGGAGTTTTAAATAAAGTTTATAAGAATTTTTTAGTTTTTTTGTTTTTTAGTTTCTATATTTTATTGTATTAATATTAAACAAATATCAAAATATTTAATTAACCTAACATATTTTTCAGGAAAAAAATACTATAAAAATAATTGATATCATTATTTTCAACACCTTGTGCATAATAAAATTAATATATAAAAAATTTAAATAATTGAAAAAAAAATTAAAAAGAATAAGAGTCAAAATGAATAACACAATATATGATCAATTTCAATTGAATGACAAAATTGAAATAATTAAAACCTCAATACCAAAAAAATAATAGGAATGAAAAACAAAAACAAAAGAATAAGGGTTGAAATGAAACATAACATTTCTAATTAATTTCAATTGAAGGACGAAATTGAAACAGACAAATCTTTTATAATAGAAATCAGGACAAAAAAAGCAATAAAAATACCAAGGATTATGAGATGGGACACGCACAGAGGATCAACTTGTATTTTGCAATTGCAGGAGAGATAAAACGAGAAACAAAAGATTAAACGACCATCGTCACTTATTTGACCACTGTGAGACGACACACGCACCACCATGTGGAAGAGGAAATAAAAGTGCACCCGGTGAGACACTAGATGAATATTTTTCACCACCGCAAGATGCCGCACGCGCCACCTAAAGTGCACTTAAGGAAGAAAATTGTTGACAGGTCTGGCAAATGCGTTTGCATTTTTCCGTAGAAAAAAATAATAAAAAACCTAAAATTACCTAAACACCCCTAAAGCCAACGTCTAGGTTTTGTCTTTTTGGAGGGTATATCCATAGTTTTACTATTTAGAAATATTTGATATATCAGAACCTCACCCATCAGCTACTCTTAGTTTTTGTCTTATTATACAGTAATATGGTTATTTTACTGTTTACAACAATGTCAAAAAGAGAAAATATCCATGGGAAGTTAATTGTTTGTTGTCTGTTAGCAAGGGTAAAATCATAGTTTTACTATGCAAAAATACCTAGAAAAAACACAAACAGCCTCCAAACAACCAATGAATGCTAACTAGTCATATGGAAAAGTATAAAATATCCACGAGGTTAAGAGTTATTTTTAATGTACTAAGAGGTAAAATAGTAATTACATTATAACAATCTACATATTAATTCTTTCTTTAATAAGCACATCACCAAACTAGCAAACCCTAACAAGCCACTCTAGCCTAAAATCTACACTTAAATCTTGGAACTTGAATCAACACAGCTCCATCAAACCTCTCTAGCTCTTTATGATAGTATAACACTAGTTAATTGCCCGCACTACGTTGCGGGCGAGCAAATATTTTTTATAATTGTTGGGATTGAAACAATTAATAGATTTTGCTAGTTGAAAAATAAAATATAACATCTATACATGCAAGATTTGATATAATAAAACACATCCTATTATAACAACAGCAACATCGAAGGCTTAACATCTAAAAATATCATTACTATTATTATTAAAATAATAAAAATTATTAAAATATTTTGAGGAAAAAAAATAAAAAACATTAATAAAAGAGAAAGCAAGAAAAAAAAAATTATTATTATTATTATTGCGTGAATAATGGGAAAATAAATTCATTAAAAGAATAAAAAAGCCCAAAAACTTTAACAAAAGAACAAACAAAATAAAAATGAATAAAAATACAAATTATTAGCTAAAAAAATCATTTGACGTAAAAAAAACTAATAAAAAAACCAGAAGAAAAAACAAAGGAAAACAAATAAGAAATATCAATTTTCAAATGATCATAAACACAAACTAAAATTTAAGAATAAAATTTTTGAAAAAAAATATTATCTCAACAAAAGAGAAAATAATAAAAATTAAAAACCAAAACTAAAGGAACATATATATAAACATAGATAAAAATAGGAACTATTTAAGAACTATAAAAAATTAAAGGAATTAAAATTAAAAATAAAAAGTATAAGGGCCGAAAACAAAACCAAATATATTATCAATTTTAATCAAATGAAAAAAATTGAAAAAATCAAATAAAGTATAACATCTATATATGCAAGGTTTGATATAATGAAACACATCCTATTATAACAACAAAAATATCAAAGCATTAACATCTAAAAATATCATTATTATTACTGCTACAATAATACAAATTATTAAATTACCCTGATACAAAAAATCAAAAACATTAAAAAAAAGAGAAAGTAAGAAAAAAACTAAAATTATTATTCTTATTGCGTTAATAATGAGAAAAAATCAAAGAAAAAAAAAGATCAATAACTTTAACAAAAAAAACTAACAAAAACTAAAAAAATAATAATTTGACATCAAAATAAATATATAAAAATAATAAAAAACAATCAAAAGAAAGAAAAATGAAAAAAATGCATAAGTGAAAAAAAAATCAAAAAAACAAACAAAAAATGAAAAAAAAAAATTATAAGCAAAAAAAATAATGCATAATTAGGCGCGCTAGGCAGTGGTCGAACCCCTACACTCCTGCTTAGGAAACGGACGCTTTATCCATTGAGCTACAAGCGGTTCATGATATCTTACTATGCAAACATAAGGAAATATCAGAACAACAATGAACCAAATGACTGAATCGAACCGAACCGAAAACTGAGTAGTACTATTGTAATCCACAGTGATTCTCCTCACATGCTATAGTAACTGACTCTGACCTCTTTAGTATATTAGATAATTAGTTTGATTTGTGTTAAATAATAAATTAAATTTTATATAGATTTAAAATTATGTTAGTCGTAAAAAAAAGAAATTATTTTTGCTACTAGAAAAAAAAATTCTATTATATTAATTACGAGTATTCAATATATATATATATATGGATAATTAATTTCATTATTTTATTAGACTTAAAAAATATAGTAAATTGTAAAAAAAAAAATTAAATAGAGGTAAAGTGAAAAGAAAAGAAAGAAAGAAAACCGTAGGAAAGCAACCGATAGAAATATTTCGCAGTCGCCACTCGCTCATTTTATTAGTGGCAAAGCGGATGTGAGAGAGAAAAAGGGTGAAGAAGTTTATTGTGAAAAGAAGACACAAAGAGGAAGAAGCAAGTAAAAATGGCGGCGAGAGGAGGAGCTTTGCTGAAGTACCTGAGGGTGAATGTAGAGGCCTTACCTCCTACTAGAAACCCTAACAACAACGGCCTCTTCGGTCTCTCTTTCAATGCCATCTGCCGCCGTTTCTCCGAGGAAGTTAGAGGCACCTTTCTTGACAAATCTGAGGTCTCCGATCGAGTCGTCAATGTTGTCAAGAACTTCCAGAAAGTCGATCCTTCCAAGGTAATTAATACGCTTCTTGTTTTTTTTTATCAGATTTAATGCTAGCTATTTTCTCCTAAACATTTATTTTTCCTGGGTATTTAAATTTCTTTTAACGTTGATTAAAATAAACCTACAAATTAATGACGTGCTGGTCAAATAAATCGAAAGCTTCATTTTTGTTCTTCAGGGTATAGCGTTTTAGCTTTTATTAGTTAATTATAATCATTATTGCAACTTGAATTAAAAGAAGAAGAAGAAGTGGGTGTAATTTTGTGACTGTTCAAGTCCTAAATCCAATTTTTATTAGGAAACAAAAAAAAATGGAAGTTCGATTTATTTGTGTTTTCACGTATAGGAAGCTGAATTTGTTATGGCTTCTGAGTCATTTTGAATTTGTTACTGCTGGCATTTTGAATTCTTGTACGTGTTTCTCACCAGGCGTTTGAATTGAAAGTTTTGATTATATGGTTTATCTCAAAGCTTATGTAAATATTGTTGGATTTACCTTGGAGAGTAAAATCTGTATGACTTATAGGCTTAATTAAAATGGTGTTTGATGAATATAAATTTGTATTCTATAAATGCTCATTCTATTGTTCGTGTGTGATCATTGAGTTGATCAAGGCAATCAATGCTGCCTTTGATTGAGTTTTTGGCACTGATTAAATGCATGTTTAGGTTCGTTACGCTGGATAGACATTGTGGCCTGGGGTTTGAAAATTGAGGTAGTAGGATCTTCTGATCTTCAATCTTCGAAATTATGTTAATAAAAGTCTTGTTACAGTGTTTTCTAATCAGTCTATTCTCAAGAAGGTTATTATCCCAAAACATAGTACAGAGTTGGACACTACTTGCCCACTATTTCCAATTCTCTGTTTGATTTTCGCACCGTGATGTGGATCTATCTTTGTTCTCCTTTTCACTTTCTTACATCACAATTGCTTCTAGGACTCTGTAATATGATTGGTAGTGCAGTTGGTCATAATCACTCATTCTCAACCCTAATGGTTGTATCAGAATCGAAGTGTTGGTCCCTTGAAAATTCCTGATTTATCAATGGTTTCCAGCTTATACATTGAATTCTTACACCAAATGATCTCTGCTCTAAGATTTATATTGCACTGTTTTTGACATCATTGCTATGATAAAGGTTTTGACATCATTGCAACTGGAACTTTGTTTGCTGGATGGATGTGGTGAATCTTTATAGTATGTTTGATGCCCTAGAATGTGCGGAATTGGTAGTAATGCTTGGAGGTTGCATGCCTAATTTAGGAATTTGAGTTGTTATGGCTTGTTGTTTGGATTTCCTATCACCCCATTTCCACTGGTTTTTAGGTCAGTGAGTGTGTTGGCAGGATTGATGAGTTCCTTGCATGGAATTGTTAAGTTTTCTGAAAGAGGTTTCATTCATTTTTAGCAAATATATTACCTCGTTTCCCTACAGTGAACAGCATTGAGAATTTGAATAAAAAACTTAATGCTATTCTTAGCATATAGTATTTGGTGTATTTCCACGTTTCTTTCTGATGAATCTCTACTTTGTAGGCTCTGTAATTTCTCATTGGAAACTTACTTTCAATGCCTGTCTTATCTCATCTAAAAAAAAGGGAAAGTTTGCATAGATTCATAATACTGTCCTCTATGCATATCTGATTTTGGTTGACATTAATTTTTCGCCTTTTCAGGTTACACCAAATGCCCATTTCCAGAATGATCTTGGGTTAGATAGTTTAGACACTGTTGAGATTGTGATGGCCCTTGAAGAAGAGTTTCAGTTTGAGATCCCCGATAATGAAGCAGACAAGATCAATACCATCAGTCTTGCCATTGACTTCATAGCTTCACACCCTCAAGCAAAGTAGGGGAAGTGCATACCTGTCATCTTTATTTCTTTTTGCTGCAAGGATTAGCTGCATGAGTAAAAGTCTCGTATTTTGGTTACCTATTTTTCCTTTGAAAAGATGTTTGAAATGTCCGTCGGTTTATCCATCGTGAATCATGGTTGAAGAGGATTTGTTTCAGTATTTGTGTCTTGAATGCTTGCTCTTCCAGTTGAAGGGACTTGTAATGTTCTCAAACTACTGGTTGACACTAAATATTCATGCCGATCTGATATCTTTAATAAAAAAATATTTAGAGGTCATTGCCCTTCTACTAATGAGACAGCCTATGATTGGAAAATATGGAACTAGGTTCCTGGGGAAACCAACCATGAAGATTAAATGAAATCACATGCTTTGCAACTAATTCAAGCGCTTTAACACTAAGTTCTCTAATATCATGGTAAGATGGAGGCTTAAATCCTGGCCATGCTTTGCAACTAATTCAAGCGTTTTAACAAACTCAGGGTTTTTCACACAATTAAATGGAATCATACTAGTGTAAAAAAACCTTGCAATTTGTTGACATGCTTCTTCTTTAATATCCTTCTTTAACATCTGATTGATGGTCATTTGAGTACTTTCACTTCCACTTATTGATTTCTTTCCCTTGTTAACTAAGTTGATTTCATTATCTTCATTTGCATCTTCATCACTTCTAAAAAACTGAAAAATCTTTCTTTTCTTCTCAGATGTTTCTTGATTTTTCACCAAAACATTCAAAATCATCTACTTCACATTTGCTGGTACTTGCTGGCATGGCTCAACATCCTTTCGAGTGCAAGTCAAATGATATTTGAAACGATAAATGCCTCCGCTAAAAATTTTCTAACAATACTTGCATTGAACTTTTCTTGAATTATTTTCAATATCTATACTATGCTGCCATCCCACATCAAGTCTATTACCAATGGTAGTTTTTTTGGATGCCATGTAATCTGCAATTCATTGAAATAATAACAAGGTTAGATAACTTGGATATCTAAGATTAGATGAATAGATGCCACATTTAAGTTTTCTTCTCAACAAAAGCATATCTAGTGGAGTAATCCTATTGATTAATAAACATTTGTCAGAAATGGAGTATCCTCAATACAAGTTATTGCAACTCTGAAGAACATATTGCTAGTATTTGTTGAGACTTGAAAATAGCATTACTGCATTACCCATCTAGAAACCTGGCCAAAATATAGGTTTTAGTTTTCCAGCCATAATCCCGACACCAAATCAAGCACACCATTTTAATCATATTTTGTTTTCATACCATCAACATCAAACCAAATTCAACATGGAACCGAATCGAATTTTAAATGTAGAATATATCACAAGAATAATTGCATGCCAGGAATTTGATGGTTGTGAATTTATTAGTTATAAAGAGTACACAAACCCATGTGGATACAAATAATCATTTTCAATTCATCAGAGAGTATACTGTTATAACCTAGAATTAGTAGCAGCACACATGTTCTTATACCTTTTCCAATATATTGCTATCATGCAGTGAAGAATTTTGGATCACTATAAACCATCTATTCTTCCTTCCAACAGAGTTCCTTACAAACTGTTGTCACACAATATAAAGCTGGTTAAGCTTTATGAGAAAGTATGTAAGCTGATTCAAGGCTCAACAGAGTTCTGTATGATCAGGAATTAACCTACACTCTCAATAATAATAGTTAACAAAATTTGACCAGAGTTTGTTACCATCAAAAGCTAGAGATACAAGAATCTGCTCTATGAATGATGACAAACCCAACGAAAACATACGTCCCTTCAAAATTATAATCAAACCCATATCAAATAAAAACAAACCCAACAAAAACATAAATCCCTTCAAAATTATAATCAAACCCATACAAAATATATCAGCTCTATCTCTTCCCATAAACCATCTTTTTTATTATTTCCAATCCTACAGAATATATCAGCCTGACACTTCACTACATGCATTGAGGCAATGAAAATGCTAATAATAAATTCATTATTATGTGATGAACTGATAAAACCAAGAAGAATATTACAGTCAAAAATTTCAATTGAGATTTATAAATCAATGAAAATCAAGCTTGCACTAACCTTTAATGGTGACGACGACAACGGCAACAAAGATAGAAGAACACCTCTAACGAATTGAAGTCCGACAGCTCTTAGCCTCTTATTGGAGAAGACGATTCAAGCGACGAGAGGAGAGGACAATTTGGGGAGGACTGGAGAGAAGGAAGAGAAGAACAGCTGGGGTCCTGGGGACGAGATCGGCCGAACTGAGAACTAATGATTTGGGGGATTTTGAACTGAGAAGAGAAGAGAAGATTTTAGGGGTGAGAACTGATGATTTGGGGGATTTTGTGCTAAGAAGAGAAGAGAAGATTTTGATTTGAGCTGCAAATGAAAATGAAAGAATGAAAATTAAAGCACCGAAGTCTGAACACCTTAAAATCGTAAGATCGGGCCGATCCGGTCTGATTTTACGATCCGACCTGACTTTAAACGAGTTTGATCGAGTTTGACTGAATTCGAGTTTTCTTCCCGAGTTAACCAGTTTTCATGAGTTGACTCGCAAAATCGTACGATTTTGCGAGTCAACTACAATTTTGCGAGTCAACTCGTGATTTTGATAACAATGGTTGCTACCACGTCAGTAATTGGGCCATATCATACAAGTGCTGAATTGGAATCAAAATCATGGTTCGGTATTAGTGCAATAATTGGGAGCATAGTTCAAGTTGTTTTTTAAAATATTTTTTGTTTAGAAATGTATTAAAATAATTTTTTTTTATTTGTAAAAATCATTTGTGATATTATCACATTAAAATGATCTAAAAATATCAAAAAAATTAATTTCAAATAAAAAATAAAATAAATAAAATTTCAATTTTTTTTTAAAATGGTTTTCAAATACATTCCTAAACATTGGTAAAACTCAGTTTCATGTTTATGGCACATTGGTAAAACTCAGAATCTGATATCTACGAGGACGGTAGCTCAACATTTTCCAACGCCTTCTTATTGCTATTGCAAGACCAAAGTCCAAAGGCTTGCTTGCCGGTGTGTGGATGCGGGAGCAAAACTTGAGGTTTAGGTTTCAAGGTTGCCCGCTCCAGCGCTCTGAGATCCGGACAAGTATAAAAGTTCCCTACTGGAAAATATCAGCCAAAATGAATCGATAACCAAAAGTGTCAGTCAAAAGGAAGAGATGCTAAGTACTTAGAAACCGTCGTGGTATTTTTCAAGTTAAATACCACATCCTTCATATTAAAATGAATAATATATTCATCTTTTTAAACAATTATAATCACCTAAAACTAAAAAAACTATCCCTTGCTAATGGTGCTTCCCTTTTCATGTAAAGATTGAAACACCCCCTTTTTAAAATAAAAATCAATTTCACCTATAACATATGATAGATTTTGAATTGATCGATCTTTATAAAAAAAAAAAATGAGGTTATCATAAATATCCCAGTATGTAATTAACTCTAATGTATGCAAGCATTTTGTTTTGTTGTATAATTAAATAAAAGTATTTTAAAAAGAAAATTGTTCTTTAACCTTTTTGTGTCCATGATCACAAGTTTAGTGAATTAACTTGGAATGATTGAGAATTGGCATTTATAATTGGTTTTTATTTGTTTTCTATTGGGTTATCAACGGTTTCAAACAAATATCCTAGAATGGAGTTATCACAGTTTCAAAAAAACATCTTAGCATGGGGTTATTACAGTTCAAACAGTTTTTTTTACTTTTTTTCTTATGAGATTATCATAATCTCAAGTACATATCTCAGTATGTGATTAATGTTTACTTTGCAAGCATTTTGTTTTGTAATTGTATAATTAAAAAAAATTAAAAAAAATTATTCCTTAACCTTGTTGTGTTTACGACATAGATCACAAGTTTAACGAATTAACTTAGGTAGATTGGGAATTGACATTTATAGTTGGTTTTCATATATTTTCTATGGAGTTATCACGGTCTCAAACAAATATCCTAGCATGGGGTTGATGCTCAATTTTATGAGTCTATTTCTTATTATATAATTAAGTAAAATGTAGTTTAAAAAAATCATTAAACCTAATGTATAACCTGGATTGCAAGTTCACCTAGATAAACTGGTGATCTAAGTCAATTTGATATGTTCCGCAATGTTTTTTTTTTAAAAAAGATGTCAACTTAGATTTCTTTAATTCCAAACCATGTTCTTATCAATTGTTTATGTTTTCTTTGAACCGTCAAGTTGATTGGGTCACATCGAGGTAACCCCACACGATTCACTTTAAAACCTGGGCTAGCAAAGAGTTAGGTTTGGAGCTTTGACTTGTTAGGTTGGGTTTAATGATAATGTCAAAGAATTTCTTATAGCCTAAAATTTGTTTTTATGCTTATAAAAAGTTGTGGCCAGCTGTGGTAAAAAAGCTCCCAATTTGAACCATGTTTTTATATTTTATTTGCAATTTCTATTTAAAGACAATGCATGCCATAACCATTTTACATTTATGTTATCCACAAGATTTTTCAGGATACAAGTGTTCCCCCACTTTCATGAGTGATGCATTCATCACATCAAAACTAATTTCTAATCTTTAGGGTTTACCTACTCATTTGGTTATTGAATTCTTTTATTTGCTTACATATTCGAGAACTAGGACTTTAGAGAAAGTTATGTTAAAAAAGGTGCAAGAAGGATATTTCAAATTCTTATTAGTCTAGACAACAAGGTTTACAAAAGGGTTAGATGACTTATGAAAAGTTCAAGAAAACTTAAAGAAACAATAGAGTTTGATGTGATCATTTCTTGTAAAACCACAATCTCCTATCTTTTCTTCTTCACAAGCTTGCTATCTAAAAAAATTTTATGAGAACTTTTGTCATAAGCATTGTAAGAAGAGAACAACTATCATAACCTAATTTTGCATTTCCCCTAAAATTACCATTTTCATTTAAAACAAAAAACAACAAGAAACAAAAACTTATTAAAATGAGAAAATACTGACAATTAACAATTTAATTTAATCAAGGCCTAATTAAAGGGTTTGATTTATTTTGCAAATCAATTCGAGTTTAATTAAGAGGAAAAGAAAGGATTTAATCCTATTATGCATGAAACAAATATTTGTACAAGTGATATTTTTTTCTAACAGAAAATTGTTATATGGATTTATGATTTGTATATATTAGAGTTTTTTTTAGATTTTGTAAAATTATTTTGTTTAGTTAATATATTTAATTAATATATGATTATTGTATATAGGTTTGATATATAATGGAGGATCTTTTATGGATATATTGAGAATCACTCCAATAGTTGCGTATGATAGATTATTGCAATAAGATTCAAGGTTTTATTAACTATGTAATATTCAATTTAATAAACAATAGTGGAAGTGTTATTAGATTTCCATATAGAAGGTGTAAAAATAAAAAAATTATCAATCCAGATGTTGTCACATTGTATCTTCTATAAAATGGGTTCATAAAGGAATACTTATGTCATTATGCACACAAAGAAGAATTTGTTCCCCACGAGACAATGGTGAAAAGGATGGTTGGGTCAACTTATAGTTCTATCAACATGCATGAAGTTATAAATTCTAACGGTAATCCTTATAGAAATATGGTTATCGATACGATGAGAATAGATTAGGATGGTGCATGAGAATGTTCAATTGTAAATGAAAAACCTAATGCAAATGCGCCCGGGATATTTGATCTTTTAAAAGACCACACAAAACCATTATGGGATGGTTTCACAAGTCATAATATATTATCGGTCGTGGCACAAGTATTCACCATCAAGTCAAATTATAGATTAAGTGAGACTGGTTATGAGAAAGTTATTAAATGGGTGAGAAATATTTTACCTAAAAGGAACAAACTGAAATAGAACTTATATGCTCTCAAATCCATAATGAAACCCCTCAATCTAAGATACTAGAAAATTATCATGTGTCTAAACTTTTGCATGTTGTACTACCTTAAAAATATAGAGTTAACCGAGTGTAGAACATGTTGGCATCCTCGTTATAAACACAGAATTGGTAAGGGACAAACTCTTGTCGCACATAAAAATACTTAGATACTTCTTAATCACACCTACACTACAAAGGTTATTTATGTCACCAAAGACTATTAAGCACATGACATAACACCATTCATATGATACAGTTGATGGAATAATGATGCACTCTCTTAATGGTAAAGCCTGGAAACACTTTAACTATATGCATCCTCAATTTTCAGTAAAAGTAAAGAATGTGTTTCTTGGTTTATGTATAAATAGATTCAATCCATTCGAGTCATTTGTCACTTTTTATACTTGTTGGTTAGTGACACTCATGGTATACAACTTGCCACTGATGATGTGTACGAGGTCAAAGTTCATATTTTTATTTATGATCATACCTAGTTTTTATAGTCTAGACCATAACATATATGTCTATATTTGATCGTTGATTGACGAGTTAAAGTAGTTATGGTCATTCAAGGTTTTGGCTTATGATGTATCAAGGAAACCAAATTTTGATGAAGGCAAATTTGATGTGGATTATTATTTTTCTAGTTACACAATGGTTTTTAGGTGGAGCACGCATAGAAAACTAGCATTTCCATACTGTAAGGAAAATAACAAAGAATTTACACTAACAAATAATGACAAAACATCTTCTTCTTCTTCTTCTTTTTGTGGCTCTTCTAGCATATCATAAGTATAGACAAAAATAACTTTTTATTGGAATATTTTAGAGGGGTGTTGTATCGTCACTAATTTTGGGTGAAGGACTGCATGGCACTGTGTCGAAGTACATTAACATTTTGTATAATTTTCAATCTGATAAGCAACAGTTTTCTGGTTTTGGTTTAATCCATAAGGATAAAGTGAAGTATGTGTTTAGAAGCTTTGTTATTGGAGACGAGTCCCCTCCACTATAACCTTAATGTAATGTACATAGAAAAGAAAGTGTTTAAGAACATTTTCAACACAGTATTGGGCATGAAAAGGAAGACAACTGACAACATCAAGGCTATAATGGATATAACTTTGTTTTGTCACCATAAAAATGTAAAATTGGTTTATAACATGTCAAGTGTCACGAAGCCCAAAACCAGTTTTGCCTTAGACAAGAAATCATAGTTACTAGTGTACAAATGACTTAAAAGTTTGTGTTTCCTGATGGATATACCTCGAAAATATCAAAGTTGGTGAATTTGAAGGATTGCATATTGTATAAAATAAAGAGCTATGGTTATTATGTGTTTCTCCAAACACTCATTCCATTAGCTTTGTGAGTTTTATTGATAAAAAAGATATGACATGCACTCATGGATCTCAATCATTTTTTTAGAGATATATGCACAAACAAGTTATAAACATGACACTTAGAGAGGCTTCAAATAAATATCGTCTTCAAATAATATTGCAAACTTGAGATGATATTCCCTCCAATGTTTTTCAACTCGATAGAGAATTTACCCATACATTTACCATATAGATAAATGTATTCCTTAAAGAGGATAGAGATTACATATGCATGATAATTAAAATTATATTGTCTTTTTATGCTTAAATCATTGTTGTTAGGTTTTTAACTTAGGCCCTCATTGTTTCATGGAAAGTAGTTTCTTGAAAACTATTTTTTAATCTTTCCTATGTTTGTTTATCATTAAGAAAATCTATCAAAGAAAAACATTTCCATTTAAAGGAAAAGTTAGCTTGATTTTTATAAAAGTGTTTCCCTTTATTTTGGATGAAAAACATTTTTCAAAAGTTATGAAAAAATTAGAGATTTCTTATTATTTATTTATTATACAAATTTGACACTTATTTTTTTATTTCTATATTTAGATCTTTTTTTTTCAATTTCATCCCTTAGAATTTCATTTTTATATTAACTTTGGTCCCTATTTTTGTGAGTATTATTTTCTTTTTTTATTATCATTTTCTTAATTAATATTTTTTATCTATCAAATATGGTATCCATTCTTTTGATTTCTATTTGTTTTATTTAAAATAATTTATGATTTTTTTAATTTCACCATATTTCAACTATTTTATATATCATATTTGGTCTTCATTATTTTAATTGTTATTTATTTTATTTAAAATAATTTATGAAATTAGATTTGTTTTCAATTTCATCCTCTAAATTTTTTATCTATAAATTTGATCTCTATTATTTTAATAAACTTGAAAAAACATTTTAGCTTTTTTCATGATGTAGGTCGTAGCTCTACACCAAAAATGTCATGACCCGATTCCTGGATCCATGACCGGCACATAGACATGGTCCCCCTCCAAAGTTCCACTCCTATGTGAACCCAAACTTGCAAACTTATCATTCATATTCAGAGTTCAACGCAACATAAATAACAAAATAAACTTATAATATAGTTTGATTGTCTTAATACAAGAGTCGAATACATCTTGTTATAATTGTGGAGTTTTAACTAGACATAAAAATAAAAGTGTCGATTACAACCAAATAATAAGTTCTGAGATTTCAACAATAAAGATCTGCTAACAAGTTATGAGCTTGAAAATAATAAATAGTGAGGGGGTGAGTTCAACAACTCAGTGAGTAGATAACATCTAATATACACATACAAGATAATACAACAATGAGAAGTGTATTATTGAATCAGCTCGGAGTTCTTACAAGAAGTTTCTCAAATTGGTCATAACAATAATGTAATAGGTAAAACTCGTTAAAAAATCAAAATGCAATGAGCATGAGGCTCCATACTGTGGGATGATCAGTCTGCACAGGTTGGTGACTCTCCCAACCAACTAGGGTTTCAGATACGATGTGCACAAAGACTAACATTTCCCTGTTAGCGTGGGTATTCTGACTAGCATACCGTAGGTATATATATATATCATAATCAAACAGACATATTCAAGACTCAACTCATGACATCAATCAAATGAGGAGCTATCAATTCACAAACAGATACTGGCTCATATCAAGAACGTATATTCAACAATTAATTATGTTTTATCGTAACAAAAATAGTAATTAAAGTATATATTATCAAGAAGAAGAATCCAAATACTAGAAAATCAAGTATTTATAATATTTCTCATGCATATTAAATATTATCCACTCACCTGACTCAAAAGCAAATAGAATTCAAAAGCAGAATAATGACGGAATCCTACTAACGTATTGCGGGCAGAATATCAGGATTATCTGAATATATAAAAGAAGACATACTAAAAAATGACTCAAAATAATTAAAATCTCTTTAATAAAATGTATATAAGAGTTTAATTCATAATCCTATGTGTTTTGAATCAAACTATCTATTTTCGCAAAACCTAAACAAACAACGGTTTCTTCCTAAATCTAATTCAAAATACACAATTCCTAAAATTGATAATAATTCATCAAATAAGCTTCAATTATCCATCAATACAATATGAAATACTAATATTTCACTCTAGGGACCAACTGTAATTTTCCAAAGTTTAGGGCCCAAACTGTGATTTTTCACAAAAGGGACCAAAATGAAATTTTGTTATCTTCAATCTCCAGCCCAGAATTCTAGCAAGGGTTTTTCACCATTTCTCAAAATTTTCTTACACCAAACACATCAAATAACTTCAAAATCATCTACAATCAAACCCATTAAACCATTACCCAATATATTAAACCCTTAACATCTCAATCCACTCATCAATCAACCCAAATAAAATCTACAAAACCTAATCACCAATACAATCAAAAAGCTTAACTAATAAACAATATTTTTACATAATAACATACACATTACCTTAATACTTATTTCTCCTCCTTCCTTTCTCCCTTCCTCTTTTCTCTTTTTCTTCAACTTTCTCCTCTCTTCCGATTCACTCTAAAAAAATTCAGCTTTACTTCTCTTCTTTTTCTATTTATATTTACAAGTTACTACTGTACCCTTAATTCATTTATATCTAATCCTAGGCCATCAAGGGTATTAATGCATTTTTCCTATTCAAAGTTTTCAAAACCCTACGAAAAAAGTTTTTTCCATGAAACTACCAAGCATAAAAAAAAAATAGGGTCGTAAGTTCTTATTCTTTTCATTTTTAACTTTTTTTTCTTGTCTTTTTTATAGAATTTTTATTTTAATTTTAATTTTTTTCATTTAATCTCAATTTACTAAATATTATATTTTCAATTAGATCCTTATTATATAAATTTTGATTATTTATTTTTAATTTTGTCCTTCAATTTTAATTTACTAAATGTTATATTTTCCTATTAGGTCCTTCTTTTTATTTTGATTTTTTCCTTGGCCTTTTTGGAAAAGTTTTATTAGTTTTCAATTTCATCATTCAATTTAATTGATAGTATTATGTTTTTCAATTTAGACCTCATTGTTTTGATTTCTATTTTACTGTCTTGATTTAAAAAAAAACAGTTATTATTGTTTTTAATTTCACTCTTCAATTCAAATTGCAGATTTATTTTTTTATTTCTTAAGTGAATCTTGATCCTCATTCTTTTTTATTTTTTAGGTCAATTTGCTAAATTAATTTTTCTTTTCAATTCCACCCTTCAATTATATAAAATTTATTTTATATTTTAACTATGATCCTTATTTTCTTAATTTTTATTTTTCTAAATCTTTTGGTATAATTGATTTTTTTTTCAATTTTATCTTTCCATAGTGTATTAATCACGAACTAGACTTTATTGTTTTTCTAGATATGATGTTTAGGTAATGACTCGAGTTACTAATTTGAAAAGTTAGTAAAAAGATGTTTTAGAAAGAAAAAAACTTTATAAGTCTCTTTATTTTTTATTGAGTTATTTCAATCTTGTGATCTAAGTCTTGTGTGTTAGCAGAATATAAGGGATTGGTGTTACCCTAATTATTGGGATTACAAGTTTGACATGTTAACTTGGGTTGACCATGATTGATTTTTTATGTTTTTTTTACCCCATTTTATCTTATGTATTTAATGAACTGTGAATTGAGATACATCGTTTGTCTTATTTTGAACTATTTTTTTCAAGCTATCCTAATTACTTTTCTTTTAAAATTTGGTCCATCCATTATCATTTTTCCATCTAATTGAAATAAAGTCAACTTATTTGATCTAGTCTGGTTTATGACTCAATTCACACATTTTTTCATTTGTTTCATAACACGCTCGTGGACATGAATATTATATTTTTTGTGCAAAAAAATAGTATGGCACTACAGAGAAGTATATGCATCAAAGCTAGTGATATCGAATTATTTCTTTTAGATATTCTATAAACTTATATTTATATGACTTTATATGAATCAAGTCAGGTCCTAAATTTGTTCTAAAATGCCTATTAGCGAGTTTTGCAAGATGAGACATATCTCTCAAAATGTGCATTGGATTGAGCTAAAATTTATAGAGAGATAATATAAACATGGAACTATATTGTGTACAATTTCAAATCAACTAGAGAACATGCTATCAAATTGGTCAAACTTGTTACTATTTTGGCAAAATCATAGATAAAACAGTCTTTCTTTTCTATTTTTGGCCTAGTCAATCCACTTGTAGAGGGTTGATTTTGGATAACAAATAGATATTAAATCAAGCTTATTTTGTCCTTAAATTTGTGCATGAGATTGAGCTACAAGAGTTTCTAATATGAATTGGATTCATTAAAGAATTTAATTCTTTTTTTCCTAGTATATTTATAGCAATTAGGAACTCGATAAATACTTTATTTCTATTGTCTTTTATTTATTTTGGCTATTTTTTAACCTTTTTGTAGTTTGGAGAGAATTTCAACACTTAGTTTTTCATAATTAATTTATGTTTATAAGTTTGTTTAATTAGCTAAAGTTCAAGACTTGTTTGGACTTAATTATTAATTAGTTTTTATTATGGCCCAAGACTTGTTTAGGTGCATACTTTCATTTTATTATTATAGGTTTTTGGACCAGTTTTGTAAGTGAACCAATTTAAGCTATAAAAGTATATCTATGAAAGTTTTTATTTTCAAGAGTATAAATATTCTTTGTAATGATAAGTTATTGATACCATTGCTGCCGAATTTACTCAACTTGTGTGAGAGAGATTCTCGTATTCTTTGCTTCTCTAACTAACTAAAGAGATTTATAAAAAATTAACTAGTTTGATGATGTTTTTTTTTATGCTTCTTGTTTGTTAATTGATATTCATGAGGTGAGAGCTCTTATTTCAATTTGGTTTCTTGGAACAAGTTTTTATTATATTACACTTCTTTTATCAAGTTTTCTAGAATTCGTTGTCAATCTTATTATGTGATAAATGATCACGATTAACAAGGTTACTCTAATCTCACAATCAGGCCATGAATTTGATATGCTAGCTGGACTTAAGTTTTTAAAAAAGAAAAATGATTTGTTTTTTAACTTGTCCTTTAATATTTGATTTTATAGTAATTAAACTCTTTTTTTTCTCTTTAATTTTCTTAGTCAATCTTTTTAACAAGGTTATCCTATAACATTTAATTTTTGTTTTATTATCATATAAGATCATTGAAATATTTAAAAAGATATATTTTTATATTATTGATAAACATTTATTTTTCTTCATTAGTTACTGTCATTGATTTTTTTTATAATCATATTATTAAATTAATTTATTCAAATCAATGATCAAACTTTTTTTTTTAAATAATGGATTTTTTTCATGGTAGAGAAATGTAATCTGGCCTGCGTGGTAAGGCAAGAAAAAATAATAACTATAATAACTTATTAAGGGAAAGTTCAACGGGAGAGGCATTCCGAGAACCAAAGCCAAATATTTAAAAATATAGCTATTTTTGTTCAATTTCTGCTCTCCAACGGGAGAGCCATCCCAAGAGGCATTTTACCTCTTCTTCAGCCGAGAAGGCATTCCAACAGATGCAAGGATGGAGAGCCAAATTAAAAAAGAACTGTTGGGATTCAAGAAATTATACCGTTGCATTGCAGAACATATTAAAATACAACAACAACAACAATCAACAACAAAAACTAGAAAATCACAACTCATTCACAGATTATTCATCTAAAATGTACTCACCTGACTTCCAAGAATTTTTTTTACAAGAACCTATTTGTTTTTTTGCTGCTCAGTACTGTGAGAGCGAGAAACAATCGGAGCTAGAGGAGGTGGGATTTCGATCACGTCAGGGTCCATGAACACTCTTTTTCTTTGGTTAGTGAGAAAATGAGAAAAAAAAGAAACGAAAGGGAATTCCAATTCAAGAAAAGGAAAGGAAAAGGAGGTATTGAAAGAGAAGAAAGACTTGGAATTCAAAGGGATGTGCAGCGGCAGCGGCGACTTCATTGGTGAAGATGATGAGGGAGGGAGGCAGGGGTCTGGCGAGGGAGGGGGCGACGCAAGAAATGTGAAGGAAGGTAGGGCTTGTGTGTGTGGAGGGGGGGTTATGTTAATAATTATTATTAATTATAATTAAATTCATTTCAGGTGTGGATGGGGTTAATTAATAATAATATTTAGCAAAAAAAAGTAATTAATAATAATATTTAGCATAAAAAATAATTATGTGAAATTGATAAATTAGAAATTTTTTGATCAGTTAGCTTAATTACATATTTAAAATTTACTGTTAGATTTATAAACTGTTTAAATTTTGTGTTTAGAATTGTTGTGCATTTATTCATAAATAAATGTTTTTTTAAGTTTATTAATACTGTAATTTTGATAGAATTTGAGTTAGATAGAATATCACATGGGGCAATCACACAATTTATTTTTTATGCAGATGAACTCAAATTTCTCAAACTCAATCACCAATAGATTTCATGCAATTTATTTCTTATAAGTGAGTCTAAACATATTGTTTAATTATAATTAAATTCATTTTATTTTTTTAATTTAAATATAAACAAAAAAATAATAATTTTATTGTTAGAGAGTTTTTCAAAAACAATTATTTAATTATATAACTTATTCCTATTAATTGTATAATTAAACTATATACAAAATAATTGAATTTTATTTAAAATAAGATAAAAAAATGGCTCTCCAAAATAACTTTTACCATTAGAGAGCACATCAATAAAAATACCATTTATATACTATTCAAAAAGTCATTTCTATGATTTAATTTTTAAAAATAGCTCTTGTAATTGGACTTGCCTTATCAATACATTGCAATAATTTAGTAACAAAAATCTCGTATATATTTTCGATAAGTCTATCAGAAACCCCATCCACGGTAATTCAAGAAGGAAAAAAAAATCTCTCAATTAAACCCTGGACAGAGACTCGTCTCTCACTCGATCTCAACAAAACGAACACGCAGAGACAGAGAGAAAGCAAGCAACAACAGTGTCCATCTCTCGCAGTCGAGATTGGAGAAACGTAAGATGGATGCGATGAGGAAACAGCTGGATGTGCTCATGGGAGCGAACCGAAACGGCGACGTAAGAGAGGTCAATCGCAAGTACTACGATCGTGATGTTTGTCGCTTGTACTTGGTTGGCCTTTGCCCTCATGAGCTCTTCCAACTAACGGTATTATTTTTATTATTCTTACATCTATTTAATCTATATCTATTATTTCTTTATCGATTGCTAAAAACCCTAACATAATGTCTGTGCTCTTTGTTTTTTAATTTTAGAAAATGGATATGGGACCTTGCCCCAAAGTCCATTCCCTGCAGCTGAGAAAAGAGTATGCTTCGCATTTATTTGTATTTTATTTAGTTATTTATAAATGTTGAACTATATAAGTGGAAGTTCTTCATCACACTAGTTATGAAGAAGCGAGGGAGAAAGGTGTTGATAACTATGATGTGGAGTTAGAGAATGTTATTGATAAGCTTATTGTGGAATGTGATAAGAAAATCGGTAGAGCACTTAAGCGTCTTGAAGATGACGACGCCAAGGCTGCTATTGCTATTTCAGTCACTGAGGTTACCCAGGTGACGCGCAGCAGCATTACCACTTTTATTTTGTCTATTTCCCTTTTTTGTTATTTTATTTTTGAAATAATTTGAATTTTTAATTTGCAGTCTCTTGAAGTTATTGAGTTGTCAAAGCAGATTAAGGAGAAGCTGAAAGAAGCTGACCAACATGGTGAGATTTATGGGAGTTGGTTACTTAATTTCTTGTATTTTAGGAATCTTTTGTTAATGATTCGAAGAAATATCCTCGATTCTTTTCCTTCTTTAATGTTATAATGCAGTAACATTTTCCAGGAAAACTTCATCAGAATGCTAATTATCTTGAAGTTTCCCTGTTGTGAGCTAGTTTATGTTCTGATTTAACTTTCTAGAATGAAGTTTAGTCCTTCGTAGACGATGATTGCTTATGAGTATTTATTTTTAGTGGACTGTATTTACTGGATATCATGTGGATATTGAAGTGTTTATTCATGTCCCCAATGTTGACGAAAAGTCTACCAATTGACAATTATCTAGAACACTGTTGTTGTACATGTTGAAGGAGTGTGAAATAGTTCTAAGTTTGTCAAAGTTAATGGGATAGCGTGTTGAGTGGTTATACAGCTGTCCTAACTGTTACCTTTTTTTTGATTTAGAATGTAAGCTATTTTTGTTTTAGCATGTATACAAACTAATGTGGATAGTGTGCATGTATTTAAACCTTGTTATCTCTTGAAAACTTAAGTATTGAGGTGTTAATTGGCTTTGTTTTGGTTTTGTACTGACATAAAATATTGCTATAAATCTGCAGATCTCGAAGGCAAGACAGATTTTAAGATTCAAGCTTTGGAAGAAGTGGAAAAACTCAGAAGTGAAAGAGCAGAGAAGCAGGTATAGATTATCTCCTCAGTTTGATGAGGTCACTGTTATCTTCAGCATTGGCTTGTATGATTTTTTCCCAAAAGAAAAAATAATTCTGCAATCTTGAATCTCATTACGACTTCTATGCATGTGGCAATCTTGTGGCAGTCTGTACTACTTTTGGAGGCCTTCAATAAAGACAGGGCTTCTTTACCTCAACCTATGCCAAATCCCCCATCAGCACCACCCATTCTGCTACCTACTCCTGATCCTCGCACCCAGGAAATGATAAATGAGAAGCTGAAGAAAGCGGAGGATCTTGGTAAGACACTAGTTGCTTGTACTTTTTTGTCTTTCAGGTTCTATTATATGTTTCAAATTAACACAATATACTTATGTTCTATGCTTGTTTCCATTGTGTTGTGTTTTTCAAAGCTATGATAGTTATTTCTCTGTGTTATCTCCCATCTTATTATTGTTTCCCTCCTACCCCTTACTTTCCCAAAGAATGAAAGTCTAAATATAGAAAGATCCAAGTAGTATTTAGTGACTAGATCTTCTCATTTTATTTACTTAACATCCTCATGCATTTATAACTTGTTGGAAAATATAGCACTCTTACTAGGTTCCTTGACCCAATTGTCAATATGATGCCAAACCATGTTTGTGCTTGTCAACATATAAAGAGGACAATGCATCGGAAAAGAATACATTGATCAATTTCATTAATGTGCTACGGGGTTTGGTTGAGTTGGGCTTTGTTAGGTCTCATATTTATGGAGATGTGTAGTTGAATGGAGAATGTTAACATAATTTGAGCCTCATTTGGTTGTATAAGACAATATGCATGAAAATCTAGTGGGCTTTAGGATTTATGTTATTATGATGCATGCATGGTCTCATGTGTGCAGTTTAGAGATTTGGGTGACTAAAATGTTTTATATTTTACCCTGCATTTTACCCTTTTATTTCCAGGGTGTCTTGTGCAGTTCTCAAAATCTTATACATTCTTCAGGTGAGCAAGGGATGGTAGATGAGGCTCAAAAAGCACTGGAAGAGGCTGAAGCACTTAAAAAGGTTCTTGATTTTTAAATTTTGGTTTACATTAATGTTGACCCTGGTGCTTTCTTCCCTCTGGTTTCTGGTTCTCACTCTGCTCCTTTCTCAATATCTTGATTTATTTTAGTTCTATGGTTTATTTCTACCACTTATTCTTCTGTTCTATTCTTTTCAGCTTCCAGCCAGGCAGGAGCCTACTGTGGATTCCTCCAAGTATTCTGCTGCCGATGTGCGCATTGTGAGTATTTCTACTAGTTTTAATTGATCTGATTTCTCCCTCCTTTTGTTTCTTTCAATTCCAAAGAAAAAAATCGAAAATGAAAATGACAAAGGACACTCACCTGCAAATGAATCCCGGCATATTTTACTTACAGTATTAAAAGAAAAGATAAGAGCTATATGCATTTTGATACCTGATGCATCAAATAACAATCTGACTGCTTAGGCTTATGTACTCTTCTCAAAAACAATTCTTGTAATGTGAACATAATTACATGACCATCAATTCCAGTTAGGAACATGCATGTTCTAATGGATCTTTGTAAGTAGGCAATGTCTTTCATCCCTTCAATAGAAATTTAACAATTATTTATAAAAAAAAAGAGGAAAAAAACATTTTGTAGTGGCACTGTCGGAAAAGTTAGTTATTAAGGTTGGTCCATGCTTAATAATTTGGGTTCTCTATGCTATCCACTAATTCACCAAATCTGATTTTTATAATTTTGTCTCAGACTGATCAGAAGCTACGTGTTTGTGACATTTGTGGAGCTTTTCTGAGTGTGTATGATAGGTATAATTTTTAAATTGTCTCTCCAAACAAGTGCAATCCTTTCTTTTCTTTTCCTTTCTTTTCTTTTCTTCCTTTTTTTCATGAGGGAAACAAATAGTATTTGGGTTTCAAGTGGTTCTGCTTTTGACCCAACTATATACCTCCTTGTTACCAGCAGGCTTTTGGGCCCAGTTTTACGAGGATAACTTTTGCAGCTAAAGAATGTGCGTCATTTTCTGTTTTGTATGTTTGTAGATCATGATATTGTTAGAATATCATGGGGCAACTTATTATGCATGCACTTCTCTTTCATTGTTGACATCCTTTGAAAATGTCTTTCTGCTCTTTTCAGTGACCGACGACTTGCAGATCATTTTGGAGGGAAGCTTCATTTAGGCTATATGCAAATTCGTGAGAAACTCACAGAGCTTCAGGTATGGAAAAGGAAAAAACTTCTTGCCCGGACTATTTGTCAATAGATCCATTTTTCTTTTGCAGTTTGTTTTTTCAAGTTAATTGTGCAATAACTGGAAACCTGTGTGTTGAACATACCAAAATCATCTCAATTGCTCATGGTTCCCAATTCCCTATTGATGTATGTTCAAAATTCTGCTGCAGTTTAGGCATTAAAAGCAGTGGCTAGAATTGCCGAGCTATGCTATGTGGGATAATCATTATTGTTTTATCTCATCTTTGGGATGTCTTTAAGGTGGTATTTTGAATATGTTGGCTCAGGTGCTGGTATAACATTTCACATTCTACTGTTGAGATCCTGGTAGTTGATCTGAGTTTTTCTGACCTTGAAGAAGAATAACCTGCTACTGTTCATTTTTCTTTGTCCTTTACCTTTCCCAATCTGGTATGGGTGCTGAACTTGGAAAGGCAGTAACTCTTTGCAAAAGACATGGTGTATTGGTGTCAAATATGCAAATACATTGTGTCTAATATGCATGTGTAGATTGGCAGTGTATGCTAAAAGGTCATTAGACATTGGATGTATCCTAGTGTTTATCTTAAGTTAACAAAAATTGTTTAATGATTGGAAAACATCTGATTTTTGCTGACCTTTTTTGGAAGAGAATATGTGGATCTTGATCATAAGTAATACAAAAAGATCTGATTTGGTTTATCATAAGTAATACAAAAAGATCTGATTTGGTTTATCATAAGTGAATAGAAGATGATTTAACAAACCAGATTTCTTTATTCCCCTCAATTTAGTTTGAGAATTATTATGAGTCTATTTTGTCAAAGCTGTATCCTTGAACTTGGGTTGACAGTGATGGTGTATAGTATTGTTGTGATCTGGCTGTTGTAGTTGCAATTTAATGGAAGAATTGAGAGGGGAAAAAAAGGGAGAAAGGGGTAGGAAAAAGTAAAGTAACCTTCACGTGCTGTTTATTTTACAAGAAATTTTCATTGGTGTGTGATACCCCTGTACTTGCTGCATTTGTGCATGTATTTCAGTCTACATGCTCCTTGTCATTAACAAGTTTTCCTGTTTGGGCCTTTGGATGGTATTAGACTACCAGTTTTTTTTCTTTTTGAGTGCTAAATTTATTGTGAAACAATGCTCAACTGTTCAAGTAGAGACATTTGCAGTTGGATGTAGTTGTTCCACTCTTTAAACCGGTGGCAGTTTTCATTTGGGCTTAATCTTCTGTATATCAAGTGAAGTGATATTTCATTTTATTAAAGAATGATTTTCAATTCTTTGCAATTAATTTTCCAGGAAAACAAGCACAGCAAGGGTGACCGGTACGATGATCTGAGGTATAGTCATTTGAGCTATTATTTGGTAGATCAAGTTTCTTATTGCAATTTTCTTCTATCTTTCCTTGACCTTCAAATTACTGATAATTCCATCTTGTAGATCGAAAGAACGGAGTAGAGACCGTGTCAGAGAATCAAGCAGGGATCAAGATCGGGGAGATAGCCGTGACCGGGGGAGGGATTATGATCGAAGGAGCAGAGATCATGACAGGTATAATGACCGGGATCATGGATATGATCGTGAACGTGAGCGCCACAGTTATGATTCAAGAAGTCTTCGCAGATCACGTTCTCGATCTAGAGAACATACTAGGGATTATGATCGCCATAGGTAGTTATTCACCCCAGTATCTGACTATTCATTTGTTGTTTTGTTTTTTTTAATCATAATTGCTTCTTTTTTAATTGATTTTTTTTTATTAGAGTTGGATAAACGTATTTGTGCTTTTAAATCTAACAAAAGTCATTTTAGAGCTAGAATAATTATTATTTTAGTGAGAAGTTTTTGTTATGCATCCGGACACTCAACTTTGTAAATACAAATGATTCCTAGCATATTACGACCGGAAGATTTCCACTTGATCTTAATTAGTATATTTCTAAAGGGAGCAATTCTTAAGATGGTATCTCCCACATTGCTTGAGGGGGTAAATAAATCCTTGTAATCATTTGAATTTGAAAACTTACTTTGCAAGTGAGATCCAAATCAGTTCCTCATTTCATTTTCTCCTGGGGCATCTCTACTCTGGTTCTTTCTTCTCTTCGCCGCTTCAATTAACAGAGAATTTTCTGGGAGGGGAGTTGAGAAATGTCAATGCTCTAGACTTCCTGTTGCAAAATTTTAATTTACAAAAATAGATTTTAACTGTCACTAATTCAACCAATCCACTAAGACAGTCCTATGCTTACAAAAGTAGACTTCAACTGTTGAGAATTTTATTGCTGTCATAACTGCCTTATCACCCCAGACATCATTCAACTAATTCCCCTAGACTATTCAGTTAACAGTTAGCGTATTTGGTCTGCAATGTGAATTATTCGAGTGTTTTTTGTTCTCTAGTTCTAACTGTTTATACTTTGAGCATGTTACTGATGGCTTCCCAATTCTCACTTTTTCAGGCGCTATGACCGATATTAAGATCTTGTTGAGCAGTTGGGTTTGGAAATTTGTGCTGCTGCCTAGGTCAGTAAACTTGAGGTTTTGAATCTCAAGTACATTCTGTCTTTCTGATACTTTCAGTGGAGTTACTGCTAATATCATGGACACCAACTGCTTTGTTGATTTTCTTGTCTTCTATGTTTAATGTTTATAGTCATGCTTGTGCTACATGAATTTCTGTGCCCTTTTCATTTTCCCATATTGGTACCCTTGCTCAAATCAGTCATCTACATCGATCACCATTTCAGCTTTAGCTTGTTCATGTATGGATTATTATTTGGGGAGAAGGGTCAGTATAGATGTGCAGTGCCAATGTACCATCAGCAATGTGTGAATATATAATTCATCACCCCCTGTCAATCTTCCACACACCTCGGCACCCACCCACACATACACACAGTTGTCATGCGTGACTCGGCCTAGTAGATCTCACTTCGCTTTCTCCATACCATAGCTAGGGTTTAATCTACAGAAATGCCCTTACCCCTAATATAGTTTAGATTCAGCTTTAATGGCTTTATGCTACTGGTGGTGTTGAGGATGCTGCTTAGACAAATAGTAATTTTTTTTCCATGACATAACAAATTCACAAACTTTATTTTTGTTTTTGGGAAAGTTGGATTCGGTTTGCCCAGCATGAAGCTGGTACATGTTTACTTATTTATTATATTTGCTTAGTAACATTTTTTCTCTCGCCTGAGTGAAAATCAGGACATGGACATTCTAGAGAAATGTTAGTAAAAAGTGTCCAGTGGCTGCAAGATGCAGCTGGATTCGATTTTGTTTATCAAATGTGCCTGATATATTGGATCTTCTGAGCATGTGCTCTCTGTTGGTTTTAAAAATCCCAAGATTGCTAAAAATATAGGTGCTTTTGGGTTCATAACTTTTTTCTCCTTCAATAGGAGTTCAAAATCCAAGATGATTGTTTCTTTACTTTTCTGAAATGTCGAAGCACTGGTAGATTGGATCTTCTGAGCATGTGCTGTCTATTGCACTTTTTTGTTTTAGATTCTAACCTTGACTAAGGATTTGGCCTTGTGTCCAAACTCTGATATAGTGTTTTCAAATGTGAGATGCTTTGCTGAGAACTTATAATTGATACGTAATGTTTTTTCTAACAAAATAAAAAACAGAGACATCTAGTGATTCATTTCAAGAAGTTAAAATAAAATACAAGTGGAAAAATGGTATATGCTATTTAATGTATATTTTTTTTCTTTCTAGTTTGATTTAGATATTTGAGATTGAAAATAAATATAAATAGTAAATTTTGGAACATTAGATCCTGGTTGACGTGCTGAAGGCTGAACATCACTGATTCCGGGCCTGCCTCACTATGACTAATGTTAAGAATTTATTTGGAATATAACGCTTTAAAAAAAAAGTGGGAAAAATAAGAAAAATATATTGGGAAATATTAGAATTTAAAGAGTTATAGATGATATGATATAACATAATGTACAATAAGAAGAGGGGGGAGAAAAATCCTGGATATATATTGAATCTTTGATTGTGATATCATGATATTGTTAGAAAGATCTTGATAAGACAAATCTAAGAATACTAAAGAGGTTTACCATCAGTGAACAAAGTGAATTACATGAGCTGTTCAAAAGTGGCAAGATTTACTTGTTTTTGGGTGGTTTATGTGGCTCACTTGTATTGTTATTGATGCTATTTTTTGGTGTTATTGAATTTGTTTTATCAAAATCTTTTTTATTATACCGATGTTATCATCTAAGTTTTGGTGTGTTTTCCATTTTTTTTTTATTCCCCCGTAATTTGCGAAGAGAAATGAGATTAAGAAGTAATAAAGAAAATCTGAGACACATTGAAGCTTTAGGCCTTGTTTGTTTTAAGAAAACTGAATTCCAGGAATTCAGTTTCCTCATTTTCCAATGTTTGGCAACCATCCGGAAAGTTAGTCAAAGTAAAGTTAATTCCTTAACTTTCCGTTCAACAAGAAAATTACTTTCACCCGCAGGAAAGTGTTTTCCTTTTCTTATCAAAAGGAAAACACTTTCCTCTCTTGCCCTCATTTCCCTTTCCCTTTCTCAAATCGTAACCCTAGCAGCACCAGGAGCTCATCAATCGTCATCTCTCACTTGTAAGCTCGTCGCCGTCATCGGTCCATCTTAGCAAGCAGGCCTGTAGTAGTGTTGGGTCACAAAGTTTTGAACCCAAATTTTCCTCAAATTAGCATTTTTTGCCATAAATGCCTTTGCCAACATTTCATTTTGGACCAAATGATCAAATGCATCCCCAAGAGTTATCTCATCAAAGCCTTCAACTTTCATCACTTCCGCATACAATGCATTAACATCAAGTTGATTTTTGCTGACACTTTGAATTGCAAATGCTACATCTCCAATCTGTTTAGACAACTTTTCAACACCATCATCTTCATGCATGTGGTTTCTCTTTCTATGTTGCCTCTTTTGTGTACTAGAGGAAGATGTCCCTTTTCCCTTTTAATTTTCTTCATATTCCCCTTCATTTTCAATTGAAATTGATTGCTCTTCAGTGTTCTCATTCAAGTTGACATCAGCATATGATTTGGCATAATTTCTGGTTGCCATGTCTTTTCCAACAACAATTGTCATTATCTCATACATATCAAGTTTTTTGTTGAGATACTTGTCATGATTGGGATGTGCCTGTTCATAAAGTATAGAATATGCAATTTTTTTAGTTCATTGTATAACATTTTAGAAACAAAAGTAAATATAAAAATTACAAAGAGTATAATATTTATCATACCTTTACTTCTTCATCATATACATCTTTCGAAACTGTAATTATCTTCAAACAATCATCCCAGCCAAAATCACTTTTATTTTTAAGCTTGGTTATTATTCCCCATTCTTTTTTCACAGTCTTAAGATGATTTTCCACATGTTTAGGCTCGCATTGCACATTGAACTTTTGACTGATTTTTGTAGCCACCTTAACAAAAGATTCTACTTTAAAGGTGGAAGAAGGTTTGCTTCCTTTAAGTGTCTCCTCAGCTAATATCTCAAGCAACATGTGAGACATAGGCTTAGACAATGTGAAGTGCTTGCCCTTGCATTTTTCATTATGTGTGAAACTCATTTCTACAAAAAAGAAATTACAAATTTATACAAAATAAAATCATACAATATTTCGATTTAATAAATTTCATATAAAAACTCAAGCAAGACATAATAAAAACAAACACATAATTAACACTCAATTACTAGTTTCTTTGAGTGTTATAATCATTCCACATGGTTGAGGCAATCATTTCTCTTTTTGTTATCCACTCCCTATTCTCTTCCCTTTCCTCCCGTTGACTTAAGTTGATTGTTCGTCTAATTAGTTCACTATCCGGACATATTTCTTCCATAAGAAAGTCATAAGGATCAACCCTCATTATGTGATTATGAATAATACAACATGCAAGCACAACATCTACTTGTGTTTCATAAGACCAAAAAGATTTTCCATCAGTTGATCTAAAACGACTCTTCAAAATACCAAACCCTCGCTCAATCGCGGTTCTCAATGAAGAGTGTCGAAGATTAAATAGCTCCTTTTCATTTTCTGGTGAACGTTCTGTAAACTCATTCAAGTGATATCGAACTCCACGAAAAGAAGAAATGATTCCTTTTTGAATACCGTAACCAGCATCACCAAGATAATATTTTCCTATAAATTAAAAAAACAAACCTATTACTATCTTTATGTAATAAGATATTTTATATGTTTATGCATATAATACATACTTTATTATATACCTTCTGGAATTTTAAAACCATTAGATCTTGATAATGCATCACCTAAAACTCGTGAATCATGGGCACTTCCTTCCCAGCCAGCTAAAACATATATAAACTTCAAATCAAAAGTTATAGCTGCTAAAATATTTTGTGTTGTTCCTTCTTTTCGTCCTTGAAACTTTCCTTGAATCTCAACAGGAACATTTGCAGGAACATGGATACCATCAATTGCTCCCACACAATCTTATATAAACATGAAAAAATAATTTATAACATTTTCTTCTTAATGTAATTAATTAATTCATAAAAATATTGGTATTGTTTTCATACCTTAAAATAAGGATAGAATCTTCTATTATTCATTATCTCTGCTGGAACTGTATCCTCTGGATCTTTAATAAGGTGTTTGTATAACTTTAGAATTGCTTTTAAAACAATTCTAAAGTAACGATGGATAGTTTCAATAGACCTATAATATATACCACTAATAACCCGAAATTTTTGGTTTTGGCCTCCAATTTGTAAGAAGACAATTACTTGCTCCCTAATAGACACATTTTGAGTTGATCGTAATAGGTTACGACTTGTGAGAACATCACACAATCTATATAATACAATAGGTTTCATACGAATTTGTTCAACGCAATGTCGATCACCTCGATTCAAAATGCTGTTAATATAGAATTCTCGTTGAGCAATTGCATTTATACGTGGTTCTCTTGGTATATAAATTCTATTTCTTTCTTCTTCAATAATAGTTACCCCTGTAGCTATCACAGTTACAGCTACTCCCATGTATACTGCATTAATTATTTTACTATCCATAACATGAAAGTGTAGTTTTCTGATAACAAAACCTAAAAATGTAGGGAAATAAATATTAAGAAAAGCATATAAAATACTTACACAATCAATACAATAAATTATGTTCAAAGAAGCTGACTATACAATTCATAAGTTCACAATGATCAATAAGATCAATCATTTTAATTCTTAAAAATAATGTCATTATCGAATAATTAAATAAATATAAGTTTCGAAAATCACCTCATATGCAGCAACACAACACACGATCGAGTTCATGGCTAGGTTCGGTTCAATTCTATTTTGATTTGTTAGTTATAAACATGGAGATTGTTGAGTTTAAGCACTAGTTCAGCCTATACATTTGCTTTATAAAAAAAAACCCTGTTCCCAGCTACTGCATTGCAAATCTTTAACAATTTAGGACATCATCGTTCGGTTTCTCCCATAACTTAATTAGGACATCATCATTCGGTTTCTCACAAATTCCCTCATTTCCCTCTCATTCCACTTATTCCGGTTCCTCTCATTCCACTGTAATTCCCTTCATTCCCCTGTCAATCTCCTCATTCGATTTCCCTCATTTCCCCTCTCATTAAACATAATAGATACAAATGCTAGAGTCCACGCTACATTCCACTCATTCCACTGTAATTCCCTGTCATTCCCCTCATTTGGTTTCCCTCATTTCCCTCATTCGTGATTCCAAAGCCCCTGCTACCCCTCTGTCAAGTGAGCTTCAAAAGGTGAATGTCTTAAAAAAAACACCCTATCGCGTAAAGCCAAGTATATATGGCCCGTCTTCGTGATTTCCCCCCTACACGCTTGCCCTCTCGATGCTCACTCTCGACTCGGCATTCTTATGAAGAAAAAAGAGATTTGAGCAGACTCAGTCTTAAGACTAGTGAAATTAGTTATGGGCCAATTAAAAGGCTAAGACAATAGAGAACTCATAAAGCATTCACGACAAATAAAAATTCAGCAGCTTTGTAATAAAAGAAAGCTTCTCATTCAATTTATAATAATTAGGCAAGATAAAGATTAAAGAACGAAAGATGAAAAGGGCAAATGAGAGAACCTCTGCAGTTGCACAGAAGGACCGATGACGGCGACGAGCTTACAGGTGAAGATTAAGGACTAATGACAGCGACGAGCTTACAGATGAGAGATGACGATTGATGAGCTCCTGATGCTGCTAGGGTTACGATTTGAGAAAGGGAAAGGGAAATGAGAGAACCTCTGCAGCTGCACGGAAGGACCGATGACGGCGACGAGCTTACAGGTGAGAGATGATGAAGGACTGATGACGGCGACGAGCTTACAGATGAGAGATGACGATTGATGAGCTCCCGGTGCTGCTAGGGTTACGATTTGAGAAAGGGAAAGGGAAATGAGGGCAAGAGAGGAAAGTGTTTTCCTTTTGATAAGGAAAGGAAAACACTTTCCTGCGGGTGAAAGTAATTTTCTTGTTGACCGGAAAGTTAAGGAATTAACTTTATTTTGACTAACTTTTCGGATGGTTGCCAAACATTGGAAAATAAGGAAACTGAATTCCTGGAATTCAGTTTCCTTGAAACAAACAAGGCCTTAATGACGACAGCACCTCTTGTATCATTAGAATAATCTTGACAAAATAAATTTAACACCACCAACGGTGACTAAAGTGAGTCACATGAGCAGTCTAAAGGCAAATGAGCCTTGCCATCTTTGGGTGGCTTGTGTGGTACACTTCATTCATCATTGATCATATTTTTTGATGTTGAATTTGTCTTATCAGATGTTTTTTTATGTAACCAGTGATGTTTTTATTGGAGCTTTGGTGTGCTTTAGAGTTCTTTTTTCACCCTCTCATCATCGTATATTAAATATAAAGTTATTTTACAATTTAGAGTCACTAATAATACTTGACTCGTCATAGATGTTATTTGTTACTTTTAAAAATTGTATTACTTTTCTAAATATTTTATAGACTATTACTTTTTAAAATTGTAAATTTATAGCAGGCACAAAATAAATTTATATGTTTTAAAAATAATTAATTTTTTTAGTTCATATTGAATATTGAAATAAATAATAATATAATAATCTTATTTACAATACCTGGCCAACTTGGTTGACTTGGAACTTGAGTTGGTCTAGGTTTAGGGTGTGTTTGGTATTGTTTTTGTTTTTGTGGTCGAGGTTTTAAAAAAGTAGTTTTATAAAAAACAGTTTAGTTGCGGTTCAAAATAAGTTTTGAAGTGTTTGGTTAAAACTGTGGTTAAGTTTGAGGTTGATAAAAAACAGTTTCATGTGTTTGGTTATCATGTTTTTCATATTGTTGTCAATTTGTGAAATTACTTTAAAGGACACACACACATATATATATATATATATATAAATATTATTTTTTAAATATTGTAGATTAATAATTCAAGTATATTAGACATTTGTTTTTATTCTCTCATCAAACCACTTGTAATTTCATCACGAACTAATGTATTAACATTGTTAAATTTAATCAAAATATCATTGAAATCCCATCCTGTATATTTGTATTTTACAATATTTTTGTGTTTTAATCCAATATAGTATATTCATATTAGATATTAACAGAATACAAACATATTTTATTTTATATTAAATAATAAATAATACTTGAATAATATATATCAAATAAATATTCAAAATATATAAATATTTAATTTTTTGTTTGACAAATGGAGGAAACTATTCGGTCCCTTTAGTCTTGTATCCACTAATTTGTCTACATATAAAACTCAATACACTACAAACTTTTTTATATGCTCTCTTGTCCCTTCATTTCTCTTACAGACTAATTTACTCACGGAAATGGCCACTGGAAAGAAAAATGGGCGCACTGTTGTTTGTTAGTGGTGAGGGCGCAGATATGTTGACTGTTATAGCATGTTTGGGAGTGTGATTGCGGTAGCTTTTCAAAGTGTTTTTCGTGCTGAAATACATTAAAATGATTTTTTTTATTTTTAAAAATCATTTTTGACATCAGCTCATCAAAATGATCTAAAAACACCAAACTGCTAGTTTTTAAAATGAAAAAAAAAATTCAAATTTTCGGCAAATGCCGGTTGCAACGCACTCCCAAACAGGGGCTTAGTGGGTTGAGAGTGTTGAAACTCAGGCAAAGCATCTCGCAAGTGTTTTTTCCAAGCCGTGGTTTCAGCTCAATTTGATATGGGTCCCATGACCACCAAACCTGTGATTCATATTTAACCAAATAGCAAAACTACTGTTTTTTTTCAAACCTTGGTCTGGACCGCAATACCAAACGGGTATTTAAGGAAAAATAGAGGAATGATCGGTATGCTTAATATCTCAAGTTAATCTATGATCCAAGATAAACTCAGGTAAATAACCTATTGTTTTTTTTAAAATCTTTATGGTCATAGTGAAGTTGTTTTGATCTTTTAAAAAAAAAAAATTAGGTTAATTTGTCCCAACCCTTTTATTCATGACCTGAACTTAACTTTGTTTTGGATCGTCTATATGTTAAGTTTTAAAATTATAATAAAAGTTATTTTTATTTTTAAATATTTTAGTTGAATAAAAAGATTTTTCCAATGATATTTGAAGGATAAAAAATAATAAATATTTATATGTGAAAACATGCTATCTATGCTATTTTTATTTTAAAAATACAAAAATTTACTCTAAAACTATTTCGAAATAAATTTATTTTTATTCATTTAACTAAATATATTCTTATCTTTATATGTTAAGTCTATAATAAATAATCAAACAATATTTAATAAATATTGTCAATGATAATTTGGAAATTTTCATTTTTATTTTTCGTTTTTTATTTTAAATTAATTTTTTAATTTTTTTAGATTATTTTAATATGATAATGTTAAAATAATGTTTTTAAAATAAAAAAATGTTATTTCAATATATTTTTAAATAAAAATTACTTAAAAAATCAAAATCGGACTTTCAAACAGTCCGGAACAAATCTAGTTTTGCAATCAGCCTAAAGTTGTCACCCGTGTGATTCACCGAACAAGCATCATATATTATACCCATTTTGATATTCTCTCCTCAGTTGTATTTTTTTAGCGGCGTCTTCACCTTAAGCAGCGCGACCCACCTCCCTCTCTCTCTCTCTGAAAATGGCTTTCATTTCTATCCTGCGCCTATCTCCCACACCCACGCCAAAAACCCTATCAAAATCCCACCCTTTTTCTCCCTTCAACCCTCCCTTAACTCCCTTTCTCAAATTCCCCTCTAAAACCCATCTGTCACAACAATCCACCGTCACCCGCATGTCATACAATCCCACGCCTGCCACAGATCGGTTAGTCTCGGCCGTTTCTTACACTCTCCCTTTCTTTAACTCTCTCCAGTACGGACGGTTCCTTTTCACTAAATACCCTTCTCTTGCTCTCCTTGTTGACCCTGTAATCCCTCTCTTAAGCCTCTACAGATCAATCCCATATGCAAGTTTTGTTGCTTTTTTTGCTCTCTACTTGGGTGTGGTGAGGAACCCAAGATTTAGCCAGTTCGTGAGGTTCAATGCTATGCAAGCTGTCACGTTAGATGTTTTATTGGTGGTGCCTTTGCTTTTGACCCGGATCCTTAATCCGGGCCGGGCCGGGTTAGGGTTCAAGTTGATGGTTTGGGGTCATAATGCTGTGTTTCTGTTTAGCTGCTTCTGTTTTGTTTATGGGTTGGTAAGTTCTATTTTGGGTAAGACTCCTCGTTTGCCCTTTATTGCTGAGGCTGCTGGTAGACAAGTATGAGTGGTAACTCTCTGTTTCTTTTTCTATATATAATTTCTTGTGGAAAAAAACAGTATACATGTGGTTGAAGCAGTAGGTTAAGAGGGCACAGTAACAGTGGTTTGATTGTTTTGGGGTTTGAACTTGTAACCGAATGTTCTAATTTACTAGTAGTGGTTTCTTTCCAAGCTTGCTCCCTATTCTGGCAATTTGTTGCCCAAAGATGATGTCTGGTTATGTGAATGAGGAATCGTCTGCAAAGCATAATGATTTGGTATGATCAATGAGCTTACTCTCTCCGAGTGATTTAACTGTGTTTAAATTAACGATGTTGATTGTGACATTAATGATCGTGTTTGGCAATATTCTGAGTGAGGTTTTAACTGTGTTGATTATTAAATGTTGATTGGGATTTTGTTTTGTGAAACTATTTTACTGTCCGTGCTTGTTTTTGTTGAAAATCCTGGGTTTTTTTTCCCTCTTCCTTTTGTGCACTATCGTTTTAGAGTGGTGTCATCGCCTTCGTTGTCTAGAAATCATCGTCTCTCCCTCTCTCTCTCTGTATATGCATATTTGGATGAATGCTCATGTTGTTTGAAATTTGGATGTTGTATTGTTATTATTCTCTTACATGAAATCTTCAAAATAAAATAAAAACTCCTAAAGTATACATAGTTTCATATATTTGAGTAAGATTGGGTGTGTGTACAAGGAAATATGGATATTATCTTTACCATATTTTCATATTTTTTTCCACGGTCTCTAAATTTATTTTTAAAACGTCACAATTTAATGATTTTTTTAATTTCTAGTTTTTATTTAAAAAAAATGTTGCGTCAAGTGTATCTTAAGGGTATTTAGTACTGTGTTTTAAAAATATTTTTAAAAAAAATTTAAAAAATTATTTTTATTTTTCATTTTAAATTAATATTTTTTAGTGTTTTTAGATCATTTTTATGTGCTCATATCAGAAATGATTTAAAAAAATAAAAAAAAATATCATTTTGATGTATTTTTGAACAAAATATATTTTCAAAAACAACCGGGACTATTTACAAACAGGCTCTTAGTTTCTAAAATAAGAATACTTGTTGATTCAATTGTTGATTTGATGAAAATCTTATTAAAACTTGTTGCTGCATTAATGAACATGTTTTAATCTCAAAATATAAAAGAATTGAACATGTTTTCAAGGCACCTAATGTTGTCATCCCCTAAAATTTCAAGGTGCATGAATCCACCAATTATACAAGAATTGGATGCCCAATGACTCATCTAATGGTAGAAGTAACCAAGGATGATAAATTTTTTAACCATTTTTTTCATAAAAGTCTTACGGACATAGTTTTGACCTAGTAAATGAGTCTACATAATCACAAGGTAGATAAACAAGATATTTATGTTTCAATGTAAGTTTAACATAAAAATAGCCTTAAATAGGTATGACTTGTAAAATATATAGAAAATAGACAATGAGGTAGTCTTCTAATATATTCTAAGGTATAATTATACCTATTTCATTACATTATCCATATTCCATTTACATATATTTTTAAGTCAAATAATCATAGATAAATTTTACAATATGATTATACAATTAAAGGACTTGAAATGGTAAAACATCATGATGACATTTACAATAATAAGAATGAAATCATATCATCACTATTACAACTTTACCATAATAAAATAATACTCCTTAAAGTTTGATTGTTATATTTTTTATAATAACATTTTCCCATCAACAACTAAAAGTAGTATTGCACCAACCATAAAACTCTTGTTTTGACAATTAACACAAACTCATAGGCTGACTTTTTCATATAACATTAAACATCCAATGATTATTCCCTCATAAAATACCAATAGGTAAACTTAATAATAAAGCTCGTCATTTATATTCTTTTGTAAAGTTTATTTAAAGGTTCAATGATATAAATGACAGCTAATATTTTGATCATTTAGGATGTGTTTGGTATTATTTTTACTTTTGTGGTTAAGATTTAAAAAAAAACAGTTTTATGAAAAGCACTTTAGTTGCGGTTCAAAATAATTTTTAAAATGTTTGGTTAAAACTATGATTGAGTTTAAGGTTAATGAAAAACAATTTCAAATGTTTGGTTACCAAGCTTTTCATATTACTTTCAACTTGTGAAATTACTTTAAAGTGTGTGTGTGTATTTTAAAATATTTAATAATTATAATAATAAAATATAATTAATAATTCAAATAAATTAGACACTTGTTTTTATTCTCCTATCAAACTCTTTGTAATTTCATCACGAACTAAATTTATACGTGAAGGCCTCTACTATCCTGAACTATTTAATTGAAGAACAACACCTAGTAAAATATCATCTGAAATAAAATTAGGATTGCGAAGCAAAAATTATATTGTGATCTACTTCTAATATGTTTATTTATATTTTAATTATGTTTTTAAATTATTTTAATATTAAAAATATATATTTTATATAAATTACCCTTTACCTCTAGGTCGATACCATAATTTAATAATTATATTCCATTTTCTCAAGACTAACTTGAATTTAACAATTAAGAGCCCTATATTTATGGCCGACTCTCATGCATAAATATTTCCAGCATGCTCTCCAAGTAACCATGAAATGGTTGATTATCATGCATACAAGCCATATGCACTTGTTTTTTCAAAGCATCACTTATATGGTTGGCTTTATATACAACAACTCAACATCATGTAAATAATAACTTATCAATCCAAACCCCACTCATGTGGCCAATTTCATGTCCACAACACTCATTAAAAAATTTATAACCACATCGTGGTTTCCTTAATCTTTATAATTCCATAATACATGTGCACAAAACATTATTTTAATACTAAAATAAAGACATTAATTATTGTAAATTTAAAAGGATAAGGTGATAAACATTTACATATTCCTCTCACTAGTCTTATACTACTTGTTTGAGCTTCCCAGTTGATACCTTTTCAATGAATCTTGTATATAAAAATCACTTTCTTAAATGATTTCTTATTTAATATCCTTCATTCTCCAATTCTTTATATTTTCCTTTAATTTCTTATGCAAACCTCTTGAACATGTGATTAAACAACCTATATGTAAAGATATAAATTTCCAAAAAAACAAGTAAATCAAGTTTGATAGAAGTATGACACCAAGATAAATAAGTTTGATTTGGTCTTCAATGTTGTTGACTCTTAGATTTCCTTTCTAGTATAGAAGAATCATTAAATAATCTATCTGAGCTTAAAAAAAAAAATTGATAGCTCATTAGTTTCTTGTAGAATATGAAAATTTTTATTTTGAATGCTAAAAATCTTTCTTTTTTAGAAAGTAATCAAGAAGAATTTTCTTGCTTCCTTTGGAGAATAATATGCTGACTTGGACTTCATGTAATATTAGTAAAAATAAGCTCAAATCAAGACTAAGTTGGGGCCTAACACATCCAGCCTTCTTCAAAACTTGAATGAAACCTTTCTTGACCTTAAATTAGATGAATTAAAGGTTGGCTTTTAAGCCCAATAGGCATTCTTTGTACAAAGTATCTGATTTTCTATGAAATTTATGAAACAAAAGACAAAAAAGCAAAAAATAAAACTTATTTCAAAAAAAAATTGTTTTCATGGATATGACCAAATCGTAAAAATTTTCTGAGCTTATTTTTATAAGAAAAACAAATTTGCATCTTTCTCATGTTTCCAAAAGCAAAAATGGATATTGTAAGTGATTTATGATTCATTGGATTTGGCTAAAATGTCAAAAATATTTCACCTATTATTTTGTTCATGCTATGTTAGGATTTAGTCGTAGGCTTCATTATCTAGAGGGTGTAAAACTACATTATAAAATATACTCTCAATTATTAAAGATATGGAAGAAATAAAATGCAATGTAAGACTTCATAACTATTAGGTTTTGACCTATTAAGATAGAGACTCCCTCATGAATAGAGATCTACCTCGAATCTTAAAAAAGACCAACAAAAAGAAATTTGACTTAGAAAAACTAATTACGTAACAATGCAACTTACCTTAGGTAAAGTACACTAAGATTGATGCATCTTTTTCTTATATAATAAGTCCTCTTACTTAGACTCTCGCGGACCATCAGGTTTTTTAGTAACCTTAATACTAGGTGACGACTCTTGAAAATAATAATTCTAATTTTATGATTATTCACAACTCTTTTTCAACACATACATACTAGAGAGGTCGAGTCATTTTCGCAACAAATATCATGTCATGTCTTCACACTTGAAATGTTTTGTCGTTGTTTGACAACAAGATTACACATAAATAACGTGGTCTAATGTATGCATGGCAAAGTGAAACCTCTTCATTTATTGATGTCATGAACTACATATAACTAATGGGGAAATCAAATGATATTTTTGGATGGGGCTGCGAAGTGTCGGTCAAAGCAAATGAAACCTGATACGTCGATTGATACTTTGTATAAAGGACCCAAAGATGATGATGGTTATATGATTGATGATTTGTGGAAAAAAAATCATATATGGACTTTCTGCACTCTTTGAAAAAAACATAACTTTTTGTACAATATCTATTGATGAATACATCAAAATTTCATAGATGACATCCACACATAAGTCTAAATTAAGTTCATAGTAAAATAGAGGCTCGTGTTACCGGGTTGTAGAAAACCACAAGATATTTCTAGATTAGAGTGAATACTTCTTAATATCGTCATATATTAATGGTTTTAATTTTTCAAAGAAAGAAAAATTTGAAGGGATCTTATATTTTAGATTGTGAGCATACAAGTTTAAATATATAAATATGTTTTTTTTTTCTTTTAATGAACTTGTCCTTCAAAGGATAGCACGTGGTTGTAACTTTTATATGATGAATAAGAAACCTTGATTCTTGCTTAAAACTCCACAACTGAAATTTCTCGGGTGAGAGTTATTGTATTTCTCGTAGGTTCTAAATTCAAGATGTTTTAAAAAGGATTGCCTCAATGCTAAACATTGTGGAGGGAGTACACTCTAAATGTAGATTCTAATCTTTTTTACATGAGATATGATATAGTTTTTTGAGATTTTTTGTTTTAGTTAAAACAAATCAAAGTTTAAGGGATGAAAGTTGAACTTTAGAAAGCCAAATTTGTAAAATTAATGACTAAATAGCATAAAATCCAAAGTCTAATAAGAAATTAAGGATTTAGTTAAACAATTTTGATAAACCAAGGAGCAATCTATAACAGACATGTGACTTCAATGACCAAAATCAATAGGTTTGAAAGCCTAATTGAAGAAAAAAAACAAAATTTATTGACCAATCAAGGACTTCATTGGTCAAAATATAAACCAAGGACTAAAATGAAAAAGACATTTAAATGTAAGGCTAACTTTTGATTTTAGTAAGTGGTGAAATTGCAAACAATTAAAAGTTTAAAAATGATTAAGGATACAGTTAAATAGTTTGAAAAAGTAAAAGTGCAATTGAAGATTAGCAAAACTCAAATAAAAAACTTGGATTTTTAAGGATTAGTCGAAACAGCATCGTTTCACAAATATTACACACATTCTTCTTTGATTTTGGATGACTGTGAAGGTATTTTTAGGTGATTGAATGAGATGTTTTGACTACCTCAGAAGCTGAAACCACCACCATTCAACTCATACACACCCCATTAATAATCTTATTACATTGAAATCAAAGGACTATATCCCGTGTTTGCCATTAATTGTCTCAATATCTTGTCTTTGAGAACCTTCACTACATATTCGAGAAAAAAATGATCAGGTTGATATTTTTATGCGATTAAATGTGGAGCTATAAACCTTCAAATTAAGCAAGGAATGATCCAATAGAAAGATGTATACCCTCTTCACTACTTATTCGAGAAAAATTTGATCAGGTTGGTATTTTTATGCAATTAAATATGGAGCTATAAACCTTAATTAAGCAAGGAATGATCCAATAAAAAGATGTATACCCTCTTTTTTAAACCTAAATGGTATGAGGCCATTATGATGTCAAAGTTGCTCTAACAAGGTCACTAAAGTGATCGAATTAGCCCTTACTAAGATACCTATCATTACAATACCACTTAACCACATCTTATGTTCACACTTAAAAACCATTAAAAGGCTCTTATCAAAGGTTAAAAACTATATTATTTTAGATTAAAAGGCTATACATATTTTTCTTTGATCCCAAAATTGTTACAAAACCTTTTGAACCTAAAACTAGAACTCTTAGGTAAAACAAACAAGATTTTAGTTTGTTAGAACACTAACGAACCTGTCTAGAATCTCTGGTTTAACATGTAAAAGGGAGGTAAACAATAAGAAGTAAGGATGATTCTAGCTAACATTGATTTCAAATGAAGCATAAAGTTTGAACCCTTGATTAAAGGTTATGTGTTGCATTATTGGATGGTTGGAAGTTAAAAAGGTATTGTCGTATAAACTTTAATGTTGAAGTCTAGGAGGCTTGTCTAATTAATGTTGTTTCTTATTTCAAATGAAATGTGTTAATATGCTATTAGCCTTTAATAAGTAGCAAAATGTAGGTTTTATAATATGATTTGTCTGAGCATGCTTTACATTTTAGTTAAATCATGGTTCTGTAAACATAATTCTTGTTTTCTTAGTTATTGATTTTGTTTATTTGGCTTCTTTTATATTGAGAGATGATAATGTGGTCGAGTAAAGTTAGAAGGTGGGGTTAGAGATTCAAGAAGCATACTCTGGGTTTTAATGAGATTGGTGCATTTTCTAGTTTTCTTTTGGGTTTCCAGGTTTTTGTTTCTAGTGTTTATCGTTTAGACATTTCCTTAGGTAGTAGTTTTAGGTATTTTTAGGTCTAATGTTGTTTCCTTTACATTTATATATTATTGCTAGTAGATAATCTAAGGTTTTCATGCATTAAAACACATTGATTATGTGATTTTAATCTAGTGTTTTATTTTAGTACCAAATCACATTTTTACTAAATTGTAGAGTTTGAGTGTAAATTGAAACCAATTCATTTTTTATTCTTAATGTATATTTCATTTTCATGTCTTTTTTTACTCGAAAAATAATATGACTTACAGTTCATGTTTATGGAATTCATGATGAATGTTTCGTGCTCTTCATTTTACTTGTGTTTAATTTTTTTTTATTTCAATTTTCATTTTTTGGGTGTTTTTATCATGTTTATTTTTTTTATTTCTTTTTTTGGTTTGTTTTGGGTTAAATCTACTAAGTCAACCCTGATCGGGTCAACCATTTGAGTTGACTCAATTAGGTCAATTAACCGAGTCAACCTAATTTTAAGGTTTAATTTTTTTTTGTTTAAGGATGTGTTTGACAAACACTCTCTTTAATTTACGAGACAATTTTTATTTTTAATATGAAAATGTTTTTTTTTGCTAAACATAACCTTACAAAAAATATAAAAAACAATAAATATTTTCTTTAATATTTTTTTGTATTGCATACAACTAAATATCTCAAAAATAAATTCATTTTATAATAAAAATATGTTCGTTCATCTTTAGGTTTTGCATAAGTTTTGAGAGTTATCACAAATATTCATCAATTTTAAATATTTTATCATAATAGACAAAAAAATCCATTATCTAAGATAGGTGAACCTTGTCAAACACCTATATAGATTTTCTTCAATATCTACCCTAGGCAAGACATGTTAAGGGTGCCAATACCTTTCCTATCCACAACCAATTTATTACCCTTTAAACCTTTGAGATAGACAAAATAAAAATAAAAATAGAGTTTCCTAACAACCATAACCAAATAAATAGGTGGCAACTTCCAAACACCTAATGCCATTGCAGGAACCTCGTAACAATGGTGATGATGTGAGTGTTGACATGTTCAAGAATAAAAATAAATCTCACTTTGGAATGAGTAAACTTGTTATGATACACTTGATAATCATTTTTATTCCTTATATGTTAATAAGTATTTTGCTAACACTTGTCAAATACCTATCAATAATTAAATAAATAAGTTATTTGATTATAAAGGAAAAACTTTTTGTAGATTTTTTCAAAAAATAATAAAACCCCTTCAAGACAGTCAAGCTTAGGATAAACAATTTTCATTAGATTAAAATATTATAAGAGGGGTATTAACTTATTTATCAAGAAAAAGACTTTGTTTTGTTTTCTACCATTATAGATTGTGAGAACACCTAAGCATCTTTAAATTATTGTCATCCTAACTAGAATATCCAAGTACTAATAATTAATATAAGAACTCCTCTTATCAATCTTTAGACTCTCCAACTTTTTAGTGAACAACTCTCCTTGAAAAAAATTTACACTACACCCGTGTGTCAAGAGTATATGATATGATCAAAACATTTTTTTACAGTCTTATTTTTTTGTATGTTAATTTTTTTATTGTAACATAGCATGAACCACTATCTAGTTAAAACACCATTCCTAAACATCCAAGTTAGAAACCATTGATATTGTGATAGTTTTTATTTGTTGTCCAACAACAACAAAAAAAACATTTTAGTTAGCTAAATAACATCAAACCCCATATATAATGACTTTTTAAATATTGGTTTTGTATAAATTAAAATAATATTTTTTTCATTAATGAAACCTTATCTTTTCAGCTATTTTGCATGTAAAAATTCATATTATAACTGATATAATCAAATATATGTTTTTAAACCTATTTTTGTCAAATCATGATTTAGTAATATGGTACAAATTGCCTTTCAAAAGTATCATTTTTATTGAAAATATTTCAAAAGTATAATTTGTTTATATATATATATATATATATATAATTTTTTTTAACATATAAAGCATTTTGATGTTTTTTTATATGAAAAATGTTTTATAAAGAAACGATTTAAACTCACCGTTTTTCAACACACAGCTACGAAGACTGAAAAGAGAAGCACCTTCTATTCTATCATCATTTCACGGGCTCTGTTAGGTTTACCCTTCCTCTGAACTCTCCCTCCCCAAAGCTATGTCACGATCTAATTGAGTTTTTCAAACCCTAACAAAAATCACCACTGTTTAAAACTTAAATAAATGTCAACAACTCTCCCTCCCATGGAGTGTTTACACGTAACTGAAGAATTTCTTCTCGAATTAAAGAGCGGAAACCGTAGCTTCCGTCTCCCTCAACCTGTGCCTATTCTTCGATTTCTCTACGAGCTCTCCTGGACCTTGGTACTAATATTACCAATTTTCTTCTTTCTTCTTTCTTCTTCTTCTTCTTATTATTTATACTTGAAGAATAAAGTTAATTTTCTTGATTGATTCTTTTAGGTTCGAGGAGAATTGCCGTTTCAGAAGTGCAAAGCTGCTTTGGATTCTGTGGAGTTTGTTGATAAAGTGTCTGCTGTAGGTTTGGGTTCGAATTTTGCTGATATCATTACTCAAATGGCTCAAGATGTTAGTTTTCTTGGTTCCTCTCCTTTAATTATTGAATATATCAGTTATTATGAATTTGAATTATTTGCTAAGTAAGAGTAAAATAAACTGTGATATTAGTATTTAATATGCTATATTGTATTGCTTAATTATCACTGTGGCATTAGGAATCTAATTTTTAACGTGTTATTATTTGTGGTAATCAACTAGTTTTACTGTAAACTCATGCGTTTGACTGATTTTACAGCTTACAATGTCTGGAGAGTACCGATCTCGTCTCATTAAGCTGGTTAGTATTGATAAGTTTTTAGGAAGGGCTTTGTTTGTGTGCTTGATGGTCACATTTCTGTTTATTTTTGTTGATTGGAAATAACTGCTCTATGCTGCCGTTGTTATATATTTTCATGTTTCCAATTGTTTTTTTTGTGTTATCCTTGTAAATTTCATTGTGATTAATGGATATGCTCTTAAATTTTGTTTTCGCTTTATCAGTTCAAAATCAATATTTCTTGTTTAGAAACTGTCCAAATTTAGTCTTACAACATGTGTGAACTTAAACTACTAAATGTTTTCCACGGGTATGCTACCTGTTTCTGTTCCTCTCTTACTCCAAAGCATTATCTGCATGTACTATTAGTATGGCTTGCTATGATGTGTATTTGACTACCTGTTCTTGCTTACGCTTCATATTTTGTTTTAGATGGAATATATATGTGAATATTTATTGAGACATAAGTTTTGCTTAGATTGTCCTTTTTCATTAAGTAGAATTTTTCCTTGGGGCCTGGAGGGTGGTGCCTTTTCCATTTAGTTTAACTTCCGAGTCTTCAACTTTTTTTGTCCAGTCTTTTCTGATTGTTAAGTGTCCATGTGGCATTTATTCATGAACATATACATGCATTATGCCTTACTTAGTTCTGAATTATTTATATAAGTGTTGGATGCCTTGCATCTTCTTCATAGGTCTATATTTGGCTCTCCATGCTTTTTCGAAATTTGTGTGTTACTTTGCAGTCACTTTTCAATATTAACCTTTCCTTCTTTTCAGGCAAAATGGCTGGTTGAATCTGCATTGGTCCCATTGAGGTTTTTCCAAGAGCGATGTGAGGTGGATTTTTTGTTTGTTTAAAATGTTTTTACTGTTCATTATCTGATAAGCTTATCTGGTCTTTCAATTTTAGGCCTTGTAACAAAGAGGTTTACCTAAATTTTTCTATTTTCAGGAGGAATTTTTATGGGAAGCTGAAATGATAAAGATAAAGGCTCAAGACTTGAAGGGCAAAGAGGTAAAATAGATTAAGATGATAACAAGCTCAAACAATAGTTTTGAATTTGGAGCCTTCACAATAATTAAATTTGAGTATATTTATCCCTGTATTTTCAGTAATTTCAAATCCCCTTTACATCCTTTGAATTTTGCTGTAGTATTGCACCTATGATAGAACAAGAAATTATGTCAATGTGTAGATGATTAATTGATCTTGCACTCGATCAAGTGAAATTTGAGAAAAACGCTGTGATTCTGCTTGTTAAACTGACATAGCTAGATCAACAAACAACTTTTTTTTCTCCCTTTGATCATGATGTTCACTTGCTGCAATTTACATTCAATTTTCATAAGAGCACTTCATCCTGCATGCAATTGTATTTTTTCAATGCTTTCAGGTCAGGGTAAATACTCGTCTTCTTTATCAGCAAACAAAATTTAACCTTCTCCGTGAAGAGAGTGAGGGCTATGCCAAACTGGTATGCAAAATATTTGATTCTTTTGTTTGCTTTTTGTAAAATTTTCAAGTTTATTTGTTGATCACCCTTTTACAAATCTATGATATTGGATGAAACATTTGTAATTATATCACTACATGCTATTATTCATTTGATTCTTCTCTCATCATATAAAATATCGAAGGCTTTCAAGAAGAGGATTGCTTTCTTAAAATTTCTGTTAGTATTCTTATGTCAGTAAGTACATTATTGCTTCTTCCCAATAGGTTTTCTTTGCAGTCACATGTGGCTCTGAAACTCTTATGTTCTTAGGCAATGTTGTTAAAATCGCAAGTTGACTTGCAAAATCGTACGATTTTGCGAGTCAACTCATCAAAACTTGTCAACTCGGGTAGAAAAGTCGATTTTGGTCAAACTCGGTCAAAATCGTACACAATCCGATTTTACGATTCTGCAAAATTGATAATATTACGCGCGCCCCTTCCAATTCGCGTGCCCCTCTGCAGTCTGCAATCTGCATACATATATATATATTATTTATATATATATATATAAATAATATTATCTCTCTCCGTCTCTTTATATATAATTATCTTTCTCTCTATCTCTCTTGTATATATTATGGAATTACTATTAAAAATTAGTAATATTAACTTTAAAATTTATACTTAAAATTTTTGAAAAAATATTTTTTTTTACTTTAAATTAATTTTTTTGATTTTTTTAAATCATTTTCATATCCTCATGTCGAAATAATTTGTTGGAGTTGGAGCTAGTACTAGCAATATCGGTATTGATACCAATATTAGTACTGATAATCCTTTCAATAATAATCCTTTTGATGAATGTATTAAAAATAACGAGGAAAATGACGGTCATGAGACTGATTTGAATTTATATAGCACATCAACAAAATAATTATTTTAAATTTGTTAGTTTTTACCTAATGAAATTCTATGGACAAAATTGTTTTGTAATGTATTTTTAAGTTATTTTGAATCATGTATGAACCTTAACTAATGAAATTTTATGACCATAATTATATTGTATTGTATTCGGAAATATTTCACTTACGATTTTACGATTTTTCTTCTCACACGATTTTAGCTGTGATTTTACGATTTTTGTACGGACAAATTCGGATACGATCTTACGATTTTACGATCCGATTTTTCGAAGCCCCTTCCGATTCGTGTCAAAATCGAGATTTTGACAACCTTGTTCTTAGGTACTTGTGTAACTGTATTTACTGCTAGTGCATCAATTCATCAACAAAACTTGTTCGATGTTTCTTACAACCAAACGATTTCCTTGCATGAAAACAAATCATTTTCTTACTGTTGGTAGACTGTACCCTAAAGAATTTCATTTTGCTTACATTATTTGATGATGATAGTTTCTTTAATTTAATCATTAATCAAAATTAAATTTATTTTACCATTACTTTCACAATACCCATTTTATATTTAGCAATTTCATTCTAGTTTTATTATTAACTTAACTATTTTCACTATTTAATATTTAATTTACTTATATAAAATAATAATAAATTTTAACAAATATTCTTTAACACAATACAAAACCCATTAATTATCCAAATACAAAACCAAATTACACATTTTAATTCAAAAACAAATTTCACCAATCACAAATCTATACAAAAACAACAACACCCTAAACCATCATTAAACTACACCATAATTTTATATCCCCCCCCCCCCCCCCCCCCCCCCCCCCCCCCCCCCCCCCCCCCCCCACCCCCCACTTCCCATCCCAAAAACCAATACAAAAACAAAAAAAATTACTTAAATCATCAAATCATCAATAACACATAAATCCCCATCCATTCTCCAATCAAAAACACAACTAATCCTATATTCATTATCCCCACTCTATCCCCATTCTCTACTATTTAAATTAACCCCCAAACCTCAAATCAAAAAATCCCCCACCTCATTCCACCTCTTCATTCCACACAAATAAATAATTAAATATTCCAAATTAATAAACAAACCCTCCCCCATCCACAAAAAAAACCCCCCAAAAAAAAATTAACCATAAAATTATC